>CAUYQG010146977.1:0-17111 GCA_963574415.1 Tarsius wallacei | reverse complement strand
ATTGGAGTAACTATAGTGCTAGAGAGGGTTCATGTGAAAAAGCACGTTTATTAAATGTTACTTGGGCAAATAAAGGCACTTAAAATTTTTTATTTTATTTTAAATGTGAGGTACAATTCAGGGTTAGGTATACAAATGTTCCTTATGCAAATACCCTGAAATATCATGAATAGGCACATTCATACAGACAGAGGTTAACAAGACTTGAGAGATGAGGGAAAAAAGGAATTATTGCTTAATGTGATCAGAGTTTGGGATGACGACGTTTTTGGAAATAGGGATGATGGTTATACAATACTGTAAATATTGTAAATGTACATAATGTCACTGATTTTGTACATTTTAAAATGGTTAAAAAGGCCAGGCATGGTGGCTCACGCCTGTAATCCCAGCACATTCAGAGTCTGAGATGAGATGATCACTTGAGGCCCGAAGTTTGAGACCAATAAAGCAAGACCCCATTTCTACCAAAAAACAAAACAAAACAAAACAAAAACAAAAACAAAACGCCCAAGCTGAGTGCGGTGACAGGGGCCTGTAATCCCAAATACTCTGGAGGCTAGATAAGAGCATCACGTGAACCTAGAAATTGGAGGCTGCAGTGAACTATAAACACGCCACTGCACTTTAGCCCAGGTCACAGAGCACGACCCTTTTGGCACTTAAAAAAAAAAAAATTTAAGGCTGGGCCTATAATCGAAGCACTTTGGGAGGCCAAGAAAGGATTGCCTGGGTTCTGAAGGCTGAGGCAGTGGTAAGTCATGATCATGCCACTGCACTCCAGCTTGGGCAACAGCATGAGACCCTAACTTAAGGAAAATAAAAAAAAGCAAATAGTAAATTTTGCATTATGTATGATCTACCACAATAAAAAATTAAACAGTGGCTGGGCGCAGTGGCTCACGTCTATAATCCCAGCACTTTGGGAGGCCGAGGCAAGAGGACTGCCTGAGTCCACAGTTTCAAGACCAGCCTGGGCAATTTGGCGAGACCTACAATAAATCAAAAAACTAGCCAGGATTGGTGGCCCACGCCTATAGTTTCAACTACCTGGAAGGCTGAGGCAGAAGGATCGCCTGAGCCCAGCAGGTCGAGACTCAGTGGCCCTGAGCGTGCCACTGCACTCCAGCCTGGGCGACAGAGTGAAATTCCAACTCAAACAAACAAACAATAAATAAAATAATAAAAAAATCAGTATGTATATAGCTACATGATTAGCAAACTTGGCCTAATTTAAGAGTGTTGTACTCAATCACTAAAAGGTATATATTTTTTTCTTTTTTTTTTTTTTTAGTTGGAGTCTCAGTCTGCCACCCAGACTGGAGTGCAGTGACACTCTTGTGGCCACCACAGCCTCAACCTGCTGGGCTCCGGCGATCCTTCCGCCTCAGCCTTCTAAGTAGCTGGAATTACTACCACGCCGGGCTAATTTTTTGATTCATTGTAGAGATGAGGTCTCGCAAAGTTGCCTAAGCTGGTCTCGAGCCCATGGGCTCAGGCAATCCACTCACCTCAGCCTCCCAAAGTGTGGGACTACAGGCTGAGCCACCGAGTCTGGCTTATTTTTTAAGTATACATTTAAAGACTAACATTATGTTGAGTTGTTGAAGCAAGTCTTAAATGTCAAAGGATTAAAATCATCCTTTTCTGGATTTAATCTAGAAATTAATCATAAAAAGAGTTTTAAAAATACAGCTGAAAAAGGAAAATTTATACCTTTAAATACATGTATTTGAAAGAAGAAAAGCTAAAAATCAAAGAACTAAGCTTCCATTTAGAAAAAGTGGCTGGGTTCGGTGGCTCTGCCTTTAATCCCAGCACTTTGGAAGGTCAAGGCAAGTGAATTGCCTGAGCCCACGGGTTCAAGACCAGCCCAGGCAACTTGGCGAGACTTAATCTCTACAATAAATAAAAAATTAGCTGGACGGGGTTAGTGTGTGCCTGTAGTCCGGCTACTTGGAAGGCTATGGTGGAAGGATCGCCAGAGCCCAGCAGGTAGATGCTGGGGTGGCTGTTAAGTGTGCTACTGCACTCCAGCCTACACGACAAAGTGAGACTCCAACTCAAAAAAGAAAAAGGACAGAAAATTAAATACCAAAAAGTAGAGACAAAGGAACTAGGAAAAGATGCAAATTAAATATTAATGAACATATAATAAAATTAGAAATTAACAAAATTGGAAATAATCATAGAACAGAGAGCATCAATCATGTCATAGTTCTTTTAAATGACCAATAAAATTGATAGATCGCTGACCAAACTGAGAAAAAAGAGAAGGCACAATCAAAATCAATGTTGGGAATGAAATAAGGGAAAATCCCTACAGATTTCTCTAAAATAAAATGTTAACAGGGGTATGCTTAAACAACTTTACGTCAGTAAGTCTGAAATTTTGGTTAGCTGACATGAACAAATACTACAAAAATAAAACTTGCCAAAGTGACTCAAAATATTAAAAAGCTGCCTAACTCTTCAATAAATTAAATCAATAATTTTCTTTTTAAAAAGCCACCTTCTTACAAACACTACTTCAGACCCATATATCTTTACCAGTACACCAAGCATTTGATGGAAAAAACATTACCATCTTACACAAACTCTTCCAGAAAACAGAAAGAGGAAATACTTCTCAGTTTGTTTATGAGGTCAATGTAACCTTTATACCAAAACTGGGTAGGGCTTATAGGAAAGAAACATCAGCTGGGCACAGTTGGGCACATCTACAGTCCCAGCTATTTGGGAGGCTAAGGTGGATCGCTTGAGGCCAAGAGTTCAAGGCCCACCTGGGCAACATTGAGGCCCATCTGGGCAACATAGCAAGACCCCATCTCAAAAAAAAAGAAAGAAAGAAAAAAGAAAAGGAACATCAGGCCAATCTAATTGAAGACCACAAAATTTTACAAACTGAATTCTACAAACAAGGACGTTACCAAACACTACTGAAGCATACAGAAAAAATAACCTAAAAGGACTCCCTTCTGGCCAAAGATGGGACAATGTGAACATCACAGAAACCAATAACTGCAATGGACTGAGGGGGTGGGAGGGATTAATTACATGTTTCACCTAAAGGATATACCTACAACTAGAAACAAAGGTGCTAAATATGAAGCATAAAAACAGCATCAAGCATAACTGACAAGGAGTGGGATTAGAAATACTGAGACAGGTACAGAGAGCAGACAACAGAAGCCACAAAACAGGAAAGTATAGCAAAAAATAATTTGTTAAATGCTTGATGGAAAACCAAGTCATGTTTGAAACAAACACTGAAAATAACACTATAAATTAAAATCATACCCTTTTGAAAAAATATATTCAAACCAGAAACATATCAAAACATTCCCTCTGCCTAACAGCTTTTCCTACCCATCTTCACCTTGCTAAATACTACTTATCCATGACGTTTAAGTTTTATTTTTTTTTAATTTTTAATTTTTTTTTTTTTTAGTTGGAGTCTCACTCTGTCACCCAGACTGGACTGCAGTGGCCGCTCCCGGACACTGCAGCCTCGCTTGCTGGGCTCCGGTGATCCTTCCACCTCAGCCTTCCAAGTAGCTGTAACTACAGGTGCGCGCTATCATACCCGGCTAATTTTTTTATTTATTGTAGAGATGAGGTCTTGCCTGTTAAGTTTAAACACATCCTCTGAGAAGCTTCCCTTTATTAGTCTCCTATTAGTCTCTCCTCCAGTGGCTCTACTTCTCCTTTGTGACTTGTCACACTTATGTCACACTCTCTCCCCACAGATCATGAACTCAGTGCAGAGGGATGAATCTTGTTCACAGGTCTATTCCCAGTGTCCATCACATTTTGCACTTAGTAGTCTTTTGATAAATGTCTGACAAACAGTGTTGAAGAAATAAAGACATTAAAGAATGTTTCATAATTTTGTCATTCAGAGTAAAGATTACTGGCTTGTTCTATAATAAATTTCCTTAGATTAGTACAAAAAGGCAAATGGAGTAAGTCTTAGTACTAGCAAGGTTCTCATATTTGATAATCAAATTCATCTTTTAGGATAAACAGAGTACTCTTCTAATACTGCCATAGTGATAAAGACCCTCAGGAATTCTTTACCATTTGTGGTATAACATGGTAACTACTTGCAGAGCTGTAAGGCAGGTCCAAAGCTTAGTTCAGGAAGATAATGTTGGCATGCACCATTTTCTTTAGATAGCTACATACAGTTACTTTTAAATTCTGAGATGTTAACACAATAATGAAAAGCTGATAGCTGAAACTGTGATGATCTTTACAATCCCCAAACCCTCTTATTCTTTGGTATAATCACTATTTTAAAGTGCCTGTCTCTCATGAGTTGGGAGACTCCCTATCACTGCTCAATTCCATTTATGCTTCCTAAGATCTAATCATATGGCCAACAAATACAAAAATATGTAAACTACAGATGGTAGGACATTAGGGTAGGGGCTAGGATACAAGCAGCTTAATCATTCTCCCCTGTGTCAATGATGCTGCCTGGTGAACATTCCTAAAACCCACCGAACTTTCTGCAAGAAATGCAGCAAGCACCAACCCCAAAGTGACACAGTACAAGAAAAGCAAGGATTCTCTGTATTCCCTGGTAAACCAGCATTATGACAGCAAGCAACATGGCTACAAAGGGCAGACTAAGCCAATTTTCCAGGATAGGGCTAAAACTAAAAAAAAAAAAAAATTATGCTTAGGCTTGAGTACATTAAGCCCAAGTGCAGAACTTCAAGAATGCAGGCTATTAAGAGATACAAGCATTTTGAAATGGGAGGAAATAAGAAGAGAAAGGGCCAGGTGATCCAGTTTTAAGTGTCACATTTTTTTCTTTTTTTTTTTTTTTGAGTTGGAGTCTCACTCTGTCGCCCAGACTGGAGTGCAGTGGCCGCTCCCGGCCACCGCAGCCTCGACCTGCTGGGCTCCGGCGATCCTCCCGCCTCAACCTTCCGAGTAGCTGGAACTACAGGCGCACGCTACCACGCCCGGCTAATTTTTTGATTTATTGTAGAGATGAGGTCTCGCTTGCCCAGGCAGGTCTCGAACCCGCGGGCTCAGGCAATCCACTCACCTCAGCCTCGCAAAGGCGCGGGACTACAGGCTGAGCCACCGAGCCCGGCTAGGAATGATTAAGTTTTTGACCTGAGCAACTAGAATGATAGAAATGCAATCATCTGAGACAGAAAAGGCTCTGGGTGGAACAGGTTTGAGGTGGAAAATCAGGAGTTCAGTGATGGACACGTTAATTTTAAAATAAGTATCTATGAGATACTCAAGTGAAATATAGAAAAAGGCTGAGCATGATAGATCATGCCTGTAATCCCAGTACTTTGAAAGGCTGAGGTAGGAGAACTGCTTGAGCCCAGGAGTTTGAGACCAGCCTGGGCAGCTTCATGAGATTCCATCTCTAGAAAAAAGAAAAAAAATTAGGCACGTGTGGTAGCACGCACCTGCAGTCCCAGCTACTCAGGAAGTTAAGGTGGAAGGATAACCTGAGTCCAGGAAGTCAAGGCTGCAGTGAACTGTGAACATGCCACTGCACTCCACCCTGGGCAACAGAGTGAGACTCTGACTCAAAACAAAACAAAAACTGTTCATATATATATATGAGTGAGAGCAAGAGAGAAAGAGGCATGTTAAATATGAGAGTCTAGAGATTGGAAAAGAGGTCTGGGCTGGAGACAAAAAAAAATCTGAGAATATCAGACTGTTGATATTTAAAGGCATGAGATTAAATTAAAGCACTTTAGAAGTGAGCATAGGTGGTTGGGCTTGGTGGCTCACCCTGTAATCACAGCACTTTGGGAGGCCGAAGCGAGTGGATTGCCTGAGCCCGCGGGTTCGAGACCGGACAACTTGGTGAGATCTCATCTCCACAATAAATAAAAAATTAGTCAGGTGTGGTAGAGTGAGCCTGTAGTACTGGTTACTTGGAAGGCTGAGGTGGAAAGATCACCAGAGCGCAGTAGGTTGATGCTAGAGTGGCTGTGAGAGTGCCACTGCACTCCAGCCTGGGCGATGAAGCGAGACTCCAACCCACACACACACAAAAGTGAGCATAGATAAGGAAAATGTGATCAAGAACAAACCCCAGGGTGTTCGAAATATAAACAAGTTGGGAAGAAGAGGAACCAGTAAAGAGCCTGAGAAGAAAGGACCAGTGAGGCAGAAAGAAAACTAAGAAATTGTGGGGTCGTGAAAGCCAATTAAGAAAGTAAATCAAGAAGGGAAGAGATCAACCATGTAAAATACTTCTAATACATGAAGAGTGGTAACAGTAGCCAGGCTCGGTGGCTCAGCCTGTAATCCCGCGCTTTGGGAGGCTGAGGTGAGTGGATTGCCGAGCCCGCGGGTTTAAGACCCCTTGGGCAACTTGGCGAGACCTCATCTCTACAATAAATCAAAAAAATTAGCCGGGTGTGGTAGCGCGCACCTGTAGTTCCAGCTACTTGGAAGGCTGAGGCGGAAGGATCACCGGAGCCCAGCAGGTAGAGGCTGCGGTGGCCGGGAGCGGCCACTGTACTCCAGTCTGGGTAACAGAGTGAGACTCCAACTCAAAAAAAAAAAAAAAAAAGAGTGGTAACAGTAATACCACAGAGGTAGAACTAAGGAGGTCATATGGAATTAACAGCAAAATGTATGCCCTACCACCCTACTCCTTTTTATTTGAATAGCATATTTGCAAGTCCTAGGAAGACCTGGTGAAACTGCTCTGAGAGTTACTGACCAAATGGTTGAACTGGTATATCCAAGACCCTTTTAGGTTATTTTTGCACAAATAATGGGCAAAATGCTAGGACAAACATCAACATAGTAAGTCTCCAACATACAAATGAGTTCTGTCCAGAAGTGTAATTTTAAGTCCAAAAAAGCTAGCCTAGGTACCCAACTACATAGTACTTACATAGTACTTACATATTTAACAGGCTATACTGTCACCTAGTAGAGAGAAATAATACATAAAAAACACAAGTTCACATATTTGGAAGTCTGCAACTTCAAGGTTTGTATATAGGGAATGTCCAGTAATACTCAATCCCTGCTTTCAATAATTTAATATATTAAGAAACGTGTAAAATTGAACCTTCTATCTGTTGTGAAGCAGTCCACTGTATTTTGAACTAAAGAAAAGAGTTGTAATGTCTTTCACTTATTAGCAGTTAAAGTCAATTAATTGTTAGTGATGAATTTCTACTTGTTCTCCAAAGCTTACTTGGAAAAATAAATCCACTTTTTTCAGATTAGAAAAGTACTTGTGGCGGGGCGCAGTGTTCAAGCATGTAATGCCAGAATTTTGGGAGGCCAAGCGGGAGGACTGCCTGAGCTCAGGGGTTTGAGACCAGCCTGGGCAACTTGGTGAGACCTCGTTTCTACGATAAATAAAAAGCAAAAAAATAAGCCAAGCATGGTAGCACATGCCTATAGTTCCAGCACTTGAAAGGCTGAGGCAAAAGGATAGCCTAAGCCCAGCAGGTGAACGCTGCAGGGGCTGTGAGCATGCCACTGCACTCCAGCCTGGATGACAGAGTGAGACTCCAACTCAGAAAAAAAAAAAAAAAAGTACTTGTTTAAAAAAAAAAAGGATCTGTGTATGTTTGTTTGTTTGTTTGTAGCTATTTAGAAAAATAAACAACCCAGAAATGAAATGCCCTGATATTCTCTCCTCTGATATTAAACAATGTGAACAATTTGATGTGTAATTTTCCTCAGATTTATTTCCCATGAATTTATCAATGCTCCAGGGCATTTCTGCTCTAATGTATCATTTAAATATAATTTTCAACCTCTATTAGTAACTTTTACACACTTCCCTGTATTTCTTTGTGCAATTATTTTATTACTGGTTCTATATCTGTATGTATTTCTTATGTGGTAATTTTTTAAAAAGAAATACAGACTATTATCAGTTTAATTATTTTGAATTGTTATATTAAAAAAAAAAGTACTAGCAGAGCACAGAGGCTTCTGCCTGAGCCCAGGTATTCAAGACCAGCCTGGGCAACCTGGCAAGACCTTGTTGCTACAATAAATTTAAAAAACTAGCTGGCCGTGGTGGCGCTTGTCTATAGTTTCAGCTAACTGAGAGGCTAAGGTGGCAGGATTGCCTGAGCCTAGAAGGTGGAGGCTGCAGTGGCTGTAAGTATGCCACTGCACTCCAGCCTGAGTGTCAGAGTGAGGCTCTGACTCCAAAAAAACCCAAAAAAACAAAAAAGACAAAACAAAAACATGGATATGTAAAACCTGAAGTATATCAATCAAGATATATTTTATGTTAATTATGGTTATCCCTGGGAGTGATCACACCATTTTTATTCTCTGTGCTATTCTGTATTTTCCAAATTAAAAAAAAACACTGACTTGGCACGGTAGCTCACACCTGTAACGCCAGCACTTTGGGTGGCTGAGGCGAGATGATTGCCTCAGCCAATGGGCTCAACATCAGCCTGGACAATTTGGCAAGATCTCGTCTCTACAATTTAAAAAAAAAAAAAAATTTGCTGGGCATGATGGCAAACACCTCTGGTTCCAGGAACTTGGAAGGCTGAAGTGGAAGGATCACTGTGAGCGTGCCACTTCACTCCAGCAAGACTCTGACTCAAAAAAAAGAAGAAAAAGAAAATAAAGTGGGCCAGGCATGGTGGCTCCTGTCTGTAATCCAAATACTTTGGGAAGCAGAGGGAAGAGGTTTGCACGAGCCCAGGGGTTCGAGACCAGCCTGGGCAACTTGGAGAGACCCCGTCTCTACAATAAATAAAGAAATTATCCAGCCATGGAGGCACACATCTGTAGTTCCACCTACTTGGGAGGCTGGGACGGAAGCATCATTTGGGTCCAGCAGGCCGAGGCTATGGGCGCTGTGAGTGTGCCACCACGCTCCAGCCTGGGTGACAGAGTAAGACTCCGACTTACGAAAACAACAATAGGCCGGGCACGATGGCTCACACCTGTAATCCAAGTACTTTGGGAGGTAGAGGCGAGAAGACTGCCTCAGCCCAGGGATTCAAGAACAGCCTGGACAACTTGGTGAGACCTTTTCTCTACAATAAATTAAGAAAAATGAGCTGGGTGGGGTGGCATGCACCTGTAGTTTGAGCTACTTGGAAAGCTGAGGTGGAAGGATTGCCTGAGCCCAGCAGGTCGAGGCTGCGGTAGCTGTCAGGGCACCACTGCACTACAGCCTGTGAGACAGAGTAAGACTACAACTCCAAACAACAAAAACAAAAACAAAAACCCATCAACAAAAAGGTGAACTGTATTACATTTACACAAATAACTGCATATTATTTTACATTTAGATTATATCAGTGTTTAATATTTAATTTATGTAAACAAAAATAAACTCACTTGGGCATGAATGCTCCATTAGCTAGGGATGGTTCATCATCATCCAGTCCATCAAAGAGATGTGACTTAGCTGTGCCTGTTGTTTGTAAAGCCTTTGGCCGGACTCTGGTGGCAGGGCGGGGTGTCAGTTTATAATGAGTAGGGGTAGTAAGAGCCTTCTGCGCTGCTGGATTTGTTGGTTTCAATCTCTGAAAAACAAAAACATAAAGGAAAGTTCTAGTTTAATTCAAATGTATGGCACTGGCCTTAAAAATCAGAAGACCAGAGTTGAAACATCTTTGCCAATCACCTGCCCATACCTCTTAAAGTTTCTACTACCATAAAACAAAGGCATTAACACTGAACTTTGTACAGGTTGAATATCCCTTATCCAAAATGTTTGGAACCAGAAATACTTTGGATTTGCATTATACCTAGGAGTTGAGCAACCTAAATGTGAAAATTAAAAAAATCCAAACTGACCCCTTGAATATTTCCTTTGAACATCATGTCAGTGCTCAAAAAGTTTCAAATTTTGGAGCATTTTGAATTTGTGATGCTCAACCTGTATGTAAGTGTGAATGTTAAAAGATCTATCTTTATGGTTCTATAATTGAGTTTACTCACCTCTCTAGCCTCGACTGATTTTTTGTGTGTGTTTGTGTCAGAGTCTCACTGTCACCCAGGCTGGAGTGCAGTGGCACAATCACAGTCACCACAGTCTCAACTTGCTGGGCTCAGGCGATCCTTCCACTTCTGTCTTTTAAGTAGCTTAAACTACAGGTGTGTACCACTACACTCAACTAATTTTTTGTAGAGGTTTCGCCAAGTTGCCCAGGCTGGTCTCAAACCCCTGGGCTCAGGCAATCCTCTTGACTTCACCTTTTAAAGTGCTGGAATTATAGGTGAGCCACCACACCCAGCTCATTTCAATTGATTTGTCTAACATCTTTTAAAATGCAATTAAGATTCTGAATTGGAAGAGTGTTTTGGAAATTAAAATTTACAAACACAGCCGGGCTTGGTGGCTCAGCCTGTAATCCGGCACCTTGGGAGGCTGAGGTGAGTGGAATGCCTGAGCCCGCGGGTTCGAGACCCGCCTGGGCTACTTGGCGAGACCTCATCTCTACAATAAATCAAAAATTCAGCCAGGCGTGGTAGCGCGCGCCTGTAGTTCCAGCTACGTGGAAGGCTGAGGCGGAAGGATCGCTGGAGCCCAGCAGGTTGAGGCTGCGGGGGCCAGGAGCAGCCACTGTACTCCAGTCTGGGCGACAAAGTGAGACTCCAACTCAAAAAAAAAAAAAAAATTTACAAACACAATGTATTATTATAGCGTGCCCATTTGCTTTACTCTATGAAAGATAACTTAGCATGCAACAGTTTTGCTTTATAAAATAAGAGAATATTTGTTCTTTTTATGAAAATACGATACCAAAAAAAAAAAAAAATCTAAGCCACAGACATTATTTTTCAATTAAACGAAAAATCTGTGCTTCCAGAAAAACTGGGATTTGGCCATGAGTATTCGACTTCTATATAATCAAAATTATTCCAGAAAAAGAGGACAAATAATAGCTTGCCTTTATCCATCTTTTAAGAAACATAAATAATTAGCATGGGATCCAACACCAGATACTGGAAATAAAAATAAAATTACTTTTCCTGATTACTGAGGACTACAAGGTATTGTAAGGAGATGAAACTAAATTAAGATTTTAGGTTGATTTAGATGGAATGAATAAAAATATCTGAGCAACCTACTATGACCCAGGTATCCATTATCTCATTTAACCCTCAACAATGAACAATATTACTATTGCCATTTTATAGATGAAGTAGACTCAGGAAGGCAGAAGGACTTTCCCAAAGTCTCACAGATTCTATGTGGTAAAATGAGTATCAAAAAGACCAAAGACTATACTTTTAAGACCACACAAGAGTGAAAGATCATTTATTTGTCATTAGAGATAAAGGAGATTAGGACAAAGCTTGGTCGGGCTGTGTCCTTGGAATGGTGAGTTGGGAGCATCGCTTAAAGCCGGGAGTTCAAGACCAGCCTGGGCAAAGTGAGACCTCCTCCATCTCTACAAAAAATAAAAATTAGCCAGGTGAGTTGGCATGCATCTGTAGTCCCAGTTACTTGGGCAGGAAGATCACTTGAGTTGAGGATTTGGAGAATACAGTGAGCTATGATCGCACCACTGCCCTCCAATCTGCATGTTAGAGCAAGACCTTGTCTCTAAAATGTAAAAAATCAATTAAAAAAAAGACAAAGCTATGGAGAAATTAGGAGGTAAGATTTTGATTTTGTCACTTAAGAGCATTATGACTGGAGGAAAGTCAGCCTCTCTGAGCCTAACTATAAAATGAGAATAATATTTGCCTCCTTTCAGGGCTGCTGAAAACCTTCAGTTCCGATTTCTAGTTAAGTGATAATTTCACTGTTTGTCATGCTGTCTTCCAGATACAGCAGAAATAATTTACCCTCTGGACTAATGAATTAATGTCTTTAAAAACATTAATTAGGCTGGGCATGGTGTAATCCCAACACTTTGGGAGGTGGAGGCGAGAAAGTTGACTGAGCCCAGTGGTTCAAAACCAGCCTGGGCAACTTGGCCAGACCTTGTTCTACAATAAATCAAAAAATTAGCTGGGTATGGTGGCACATGCCTGTGGTTCCAGCTACTTGAAGGCTGAGGAGAAAAGACTGCCTGAGTCCAGCAGATAGAGGCTACAGTGGCTGAGATTGTGCCACTTCACTCTAGCCTGGGCAACAGAGTGAAATTCCAACTCAAAAATAAAACAAAATAAAAAATAAAAGCATTAATTAAATGCTGGGCGTGGTGGGTTACACCTGTAATCCCAGCACTTTAAGAGGCCAAGATGGGAGCCCAGAAAGTTTGAGAACAATCTGGAAAACACAGTGAGATATCTTCAGAAAAAATTAGCCAGGTGTGGTGATATATGCCTATAGTCCAGCTACTGGGGAGGCTGAGGTGGGAGGATTGCTTGAGAATGGGAGCTCAAGGTTGTGGTGAGCCGGGATTGTGCCACTAAACTCCAGCCCAGGCAATACAGTGAGACCTTGACTCAAAAAATCATCATGATAATTAAATCCAGCTTTGCTTAATCTCTCAATCTATACAGGTAACAATTTATATTCTACACATTTTGTTTATCTTTCTCTGAGACAATATTTTACAGAAACATCCTAAATTTACCTCTTCTTTCTTCTTGGGGTCTGACATGGGATTCCGGAAGAGAGGAGAGTCTCCAAAAGGTGAGTATGTTAAGCTATTGATGTGCTGTTGAAGAACAGCCTGCTGGGCAGCAGAAGCATTTGGATCTGTCAAAGCTTTATACAAAAAGAAAAGAAATATGTCAGTCCAAGGATTCAGAAACAGCAGAGAAATCAGTACTCTTTTTGGAGATGTGGTCTTCAAAACATTAAGATGACTCCATGGCATCACTGTGGGGCTGGGGGTATGTGAAGCAAACTGTGAAGAAAATCAAGAATCAAATGAGCTAATGAGCCAGATATAAAAAGGCATTTCATAAGAGACAATATACATATAAATTAACTTAGAAGGTATTCATTGTCAATACTAATCAAAGAAATGCAAATTTAAACAAGCTTGACAAATATTTTCTGCGCACCTATCATTAGCACAAATGTATAAAAAGCTGTACTTTTCAACCTCTAAAAACTTGGTTTTTGAGTGGGGGGGGGTCTCTGTCACCCAGGCTGTAGTGCAGTGGCACAATGACAGCTCACTGCAGCTTTGAATGCCTAGGAAATCCTTCCATCTTAACCTCCCGAGTTGCTGGAACTATAGGCACTCGCCACCACACCCAGATTATTTTTAAAAATTTTTTTTATAGAGACGAAGTCTTGCTATGTTGCTTATAGGGGCTGGCCCCCAACTCCTGGGCATCCTCTTGCCTCAGCATCCCAAGTGCTGAGATTACAGGTGTGAGCCACCACATCTGGCTTAGAAACTTTATAGATTGGTTTAATCTGTCAATAGGACAGTAACAGAGCAAGTAATGTTTTTATAATTTTTTAACCTAACAATTTCAATCATAAAAATGTAACCTAGCTGGGCTCAGTGGTTCAGCCTGTAATCCCGCGCCTTGGGAGGCTGAGGTGAGTGGATTGCCTGAGCCCGCGGGTTCAAGACCCGCCTGGGCAACTTGGCGAGACCCCATCTCTACAATAAATCAAAAAATTAGCTGGGCGTGGTAGCACGTGCCTGTAGTTCCAGCTACTTGGAAGGCTGAGGCGGAAGGATCACTGGAGCCCAGCAGGTCGAGGCTGCGGTGGCCAGGAGCGGCCACTGCACTTCAGTCTGGGCGACAGAGTGGGACTCCAACTCAAAAAAAAAAAAATGTAACCCAATGACTTAATAACTAGAAACAAAATAAAAGTCATATTCCTAAATGTTCACCGCACATTATCTGAAATACTTAAGATTTGGGAAGAATCTGTGTGTGTAACATTAAGAGTTGTAAAAATTATGACACATCAACATAGTGGCTTATGTATTTACTAAAAATTAGGACAATTCGTTTCATTGTGGAAATATGAAAGTATAATATGAAGTATTAGTAAAAATTCCAGAATAAAAAGATATTATGTACACTAAGGATATAAAGGAAGAAGGCAGTATACAAACAATAAAAATGGTTGGTTGGGAGGGGTGGCTCACACCTGTAATCCTAGCACTTTAGGAGGTCAAGGTGGAAGGACTGCTTGAGCCAAGAAGTTTGAGAACAGCCTGGGCAACATAGTGAAACCTAGTCTTTGCAAAAAAAAAAAAAAAAAAAAAAAATCAGCCAGGCATGGGAGGCTGAGGTGGAAAAGACTGTCTGAGCCCACAAGGTTGACGTGGTAAGCTGTGATCATGCTATTGCACTCCAATATTGCTACTGCAGTTGGGTTACAGAGTGAGACACCAACTCAGAAAAAAAAAAAAGCATAGAAAATGATTAAGACATCCTTATATGTTTATTTTTTACATTTAATGTTCATATTATAATATGAACAAACATATGTGACAGTGAAAACTATATCCATGATCTACAATTGTATGGAGTTTAAAAAAACACAAAACTACCTGCACTACAACTTGACTGATGAAGAAACCTTTTTGCAAGATAAAACCTTCCAATAATACTACGTAAAAATAAAAACACTCTGAAGTCATTTTAGAGATAAAGATACTATTTTTCCCCCAATAAACATTATTTAGGACTAAAGCTGAAGTCAAAATATAATAAGATAATTAATGTTACAGGAGTGGCATAAAGAAACAAACATTTTGAAAATTCTCACAATAGGGGATAGGGAACAAAAGTAGCAGTAATAACAACAACAAAAATAGAACAGTAAGCTATAGCTAAATTAATGAAAAAGAGGTGGATCCACCTTAGTCAAACAAAGCTTTCTTAAAATTAATGTATTTGTTAAACATTAAAACACTATAAAAAGACAGTGAAAATTTGCTCATGATTTGAAACTCAGAAGTCTCAACTTAAAGAGCATATAGTGAATCATCTATATTCAGAAAGTTCCCAATCCAAATTTTATAGACAAGTTTTCTTTTTTTTTGTACACAGTAGTACACATTAACACCACAATGTTATTCTATGGACAATGCAAGGAAGAAGACTCAAGAAAAAAATTTTTAGGAAACAATCATTACTGGTCATTTTGTTGTTTGACAGGCAATCATCCATTAAAAAATATCTGACCTGTCCTAATTGATCCCATCATTCAACAACTACAAGCTATCCAAACTGGGTTTGATCAAATAAAAATTTCCTTTAACAATTCCAAACATAATTAAGAAACTACATGAGCATGTTTCCATTTTTGTATGTATAAATATCTTCTCTATGTTAACTATTATTTAAACATATGTATAAGAGAGCTGATAGGTTAGCAAAAATAAGAGTAGTTAAGTTACTACTAGAGTTATATTCTAGTCAAAGTAATTTAAAAACATTCACAGGCCAGGCTCGGTGGCTCAGCCTATAATCCCAGCACTTTGGGAGGCCAAGGCGAGTGGATTGCCTGAGCCCGCGGGTTCGAGACCAGCCTGGGCAACTTGGCGAGACCTCGTCTCTACAATAAATCAAAAACTAGCCAGACGTGGTAGCGCGCGCCTATAGTTCCAGTTACCTGGAAGGCTGAGGTGGAAGGATCGCTGGAGCCCACCCAGCAGGTTGAGGTTGCGGTGCTTGGGAGCGTGCCACTGCACTCCAGTCTGGGCGACAGAGTGAAACTCCAACTCAAAAAAAATAAAAATAAAAAAAATCTCCAAACTGCTGGTCTATATGCTATTTCTGATATAAATAAATAAATAAAAATAAAAACATTCCCAAGAACTAAATCATGACCAAATGATTAAAGGGTTAAGGAAAAATACAAAACTCAAGTCATCCAATGAAACAGAAGAAAATTATGTTTATTTGGAAGATAGCCAATGGGTTACCAGAAAGAAACTACACCAGACTGCTCTGCTTAGCTTTAGGAGGTAAAAGTAGAACTAGGTGGAAGGCAGGATTTAGTTTATAAGCAACCAGAATAGAACAATGAACTGGACTGCCAGTAAGGAAGCCACAATAACTGAGGTTTTTAAGACAAGTAAGGGCCTCCCACAGTAAGGATAGACTAACATAGTTCTAAAGTATCTTCCAACTAAGATTCTGAGATATAGACATAAATCCTAAAAGTAAATACAATTACTCTTAAATAAACAGTGACATTAAGATACACGACTTTAATATTAAATTCTTGCATTGGGCACTTTTAATGGACTTTTGTAAAAATAGATTGTCAAAAAGGTATCAAAGTAAAAATGGCAGATTATATTTTTATGCTGCCTCCTACTGAAAACAAAACAATCTTTAATGATAAAGCTAGGCCGGGCTCAGTGGCTCAGCCTGTAATCCCGCGCTTTGGAAGGCCGAGGTGAGTGAATTGCCTGAGCCTGCAGGTTCAAGACCTGCCTGGGCAACTTGGCGAAACCTCATCTCTACAATAAATTAAAAAATCAACCGGGCATGGTAGCGCGTGCCTGCAATTCTGGCTACTCGGAAGGCTGAGGCGGAAGGATCACCGTAGCCCAGCGGGTTGAGGTTGCAGTGGCTGGGAGCGGCCACTGCACTCCTGTCTGGGCGACAGAGTGAGACTCCAACTCAAAAAAAAAAAAAGATAAAGCTGAGAATAAAGCTCATATAGAAATCAATTAGAATTCTAATTAATCTCATCTTTCTACAAACCTCTTTAAAATCTATAGCTTAAAAATAATTAAAATGTATCTATATAAACTCACAGTGATAAAGAATGGAAGGTAGCACATAAACAGACGAGAAAATATAACAAATTTCTAGGGGAAAGAAATGAACAGAAGAGTGATAAAGAAGAATAGAACAAACTATAGCTTAGAGTACACTCAAGAGAATTATAGTTCACCTTAAACAACACAGGTCTGAACTGTGTGCATCTACTTACACATGGATTTCTATCTGCCACCCCTGAGACAACAAAACCAACTCTTCCCATTCCTCATGATTTTGTTTTTTTTTTTTTTGAGTTGGAGTCTCACTCTGTCGCCCAGACTGGAGTGCAGTGGCCACTCTCGGCCACTGCAGCCTCGACCTGCTGGGCTCCGGCGATCCTTCCGCCTCAGCCTTCCAAGTAGCTGGAACTACAGGCGCGCGCTACCACGCCCGGCTGATTTTTTGATTTATTGTAGAGATGAGGTCTCGCTTGCCCAGGCGGGTATCGA
>CAUYQG010146973.1:0-10213 GCA_963574415.1 Tarsius wallacei | reverse complement strand
GAGGCTGAGGTGAGTGGATTGCCTGAGCCCGCGGGTTCGAGACCCACCTGGGCAAGCGAGACCTCATCTCTACAATAAATCAAAAAATCAGCCGGGCGTGGTAGCGCGCGCCTGTAGTTCCAGCTACTTGGAAGGCTGAGGCGGAAGAATCACCGGAGCCCAGCAGGTCGAGGCTGCGGTGACCGGGAGCGTCCACTGCACTCCAGTCTGGGCGACAGAGTGAGACTCCAACTCAAAAAAAAAAAAAAAAGAGAACATAGTATTCCAGCTTCTGATAGTGTACTGGACTGACTGTCTCTGTCTCCCTCTCTTTCTATATATAGCTTGTATATATACAAATGCACTTATACTTTGAACTAGATTCTAATTAAAAGACAAATTTATATATGATGTCAAGTCCTTTAGTTAGTACTCTGTCAGTAAGACAATTGGTACCAGAAGAACATTCTAGTTGAGAGGATCTTTAACTTAGGTTTCCAAAATGATAATCTTTAATATAACAGAAGATTGTTAGTCTGTAATTGTTGCTAAAATTTTAAATGTAGTATTCTCATTATACTTAGAGAGTATAGGTTTAATATACGTTTTGGAAATCTAAATGTAGCTGCTTTATATCAAGCTCAATGTCATGATTTTCTTAATAAAATTTGTTAGTAGATATTTCTTTGCATATGAGAGACTGTTAGGTTTCAGGTTTTATGTAAATATCTAATAAACTAACTCTGTTAAATAAACCATTACTCTATTATCTTGTGTTGTAGCCTTTAAACTGGAAAACAGGGATGTTACTGAAAACATTTTGAATATATATATCTAATGAGTTAGTAAAAAAGATTTTATTAATCGGACATTAGGTGCTTAAAATCAATATTGTACTATAATTAAAAATGACCATCTATATTGTTGTCTATTGTCATTTTAATAACAATATTTTTCCAATTTATTTGCCCAATTAAAAAAATTATCTAAAAGCTTTAGGAATTTTTATGTATAATTTTTTAAAAGAATATGTGTTTTTTTTTGTCTTTAAAAAAAAAAATCTCAGCCAGGCTAGGTGGCTCAGCCTGTAATCCCACGCCTTTGGGAGGCTGAGGTGAGTGGATAGCCTGAGCCCGTGGGTTCGAGACCCGCCTGGGCAACTTGGTGAGACCTCATCTCTGCAATAAATCAAAAAAAGAAAAAAAAAAAAATCTCTGTATTTGCAGGTAATTTTCAGCAATATTATACAGTCTTTGCGACTCATTTTGTAAATACTGTTGATCAAATTTTAGTTTCTTTAACTTTTTTTTTAGTAAAATTCATTTTCTATCATTTATTATTGGTCTTTTTAAAAAATTAAGAATATATATGTTCTCACAAAACAAATTGGGAAAATAAAAATTTGCTCCCTTCATTACAGTGATTATGTAATTATTCATTTTTTGTTTATTTAACCATCCAAAAACATTGATTACTTTTCATATGACAGGAAATATATAAACTATTTGCATGAACAAAGTAAAGCTTCCACTTTTGCTAAGCTTATATT
This sequence comes from Tarsius wallacei, assembly GCA_963574415.1. Taxonomy (NCBI): domain Eukaryota; kingdom Metazoa; phylum Chordata; class Mammalia; order Primates; family Tarsiidae; genus Tarsius; species Tarsius wallacei. The sequence continues at coordinate 8,685 of CAUYQG010146973.1, read as the reverse complement.
GTAATGGAAAAATTCAATAAACTTGAAATAAAGAGAGTAGGGCTACTTGAAAAATGATTAAATCTTTCTAAGAAAATAAAATTTGAGTGAAAACTTAAAAATGAAATGAATCAGCTATGGAAAAAACTAAGAAAAGAATTCTTAAAAGAAGCAAAAAAGAATATATATGTTCTTTAAGTAATAAATATTCTTACTCTCATCAGGTATGTTTTCCTTTTATAGTCAGAGTCTATTGCCACTCACTCTTATAAGGGAATTTGTCATTTTTGATAGGAGAAAAGTGATGTTCATATTCTCAGTACACTGTTGATTTTAATGTCTACTTCTTTTAGAATAATAAGACAACTTTAAACAAGAAAAGTAAGTTTTCTAGCAGGGTGCAGTGGCATGCGCCTGTAATCCAGCTACTTAGGAGACCGAGGCTGGAGAATCATTTGAGCCCAGGAGTTCAAGATCTGCCTGGGCAGCATATCAAAACCCCATAAAAAAAAAAATTGTAAGTTTTCTTACCTTTCTAGTAGTACAGCATTATCCAGATTAATTTTGATGTCTTATAAATCATTCATAAATATGTACTGTTGCTTTAAATTACTTATTTTTTAGGACTCAAAATATTATAGGAAAAACTTGAGTAATATTTGGTTTGGAATTGGCATGAGATAATAATTGTTTTATGTTGAAAGAGAATATATAACTGGAAAATTGTATGAAAAGCGTGAAAATGGCTTGCATTGGTTTTACTTCTTTACAATTTTGTGGATAAATGTTTTACTTGTTCTCTAGTGAAACAAAAAACTCACTAAAACAGAGTAATTGCTAGTAACTTTTTATAATTACATTTAACAATAGTATTGGCAATAGTTGATTTTCTTTTTGGCTAAGCAAATATGGCGTAAATTCATTTCAGGAAGTATATAGAGTCAGCTGAATTGGCAGCATAATTTGCTTGTTAATCACCTTAGTACTAACAGTTCCAAAAAAGCCATGTGTTGCTTTATTTGTTCCTTATCTAATTAAAATTTTCAGACTGTAGTAGGAAAGTACACATTCTAGGAGCATCACACATAAATGTTCAAATGTTCTTTTATTATTAATACTTTCTAAACTTATTATATAATTGCATTAAATTATCTTTTAATTATATAATGAAGTAAATGGTCTCTTTTGCCAGGGTAGGAAAACTCCAAATCAAGAAACTGTTTTGCTCCTACAATGATCTGTAAATTGTTACCTTGTAATAGTACTTACTAATAAAATAAATTCACTGAAAATAGTGATGGTTAAGTTTCAACTTAAATTGTCACTTAAAGAATCTGTTTTGACAAAGGGAAACTGACATTGACCATTTCTGTGAAGCACTTGCCAAATAAAGAGATGATTTATATATCAAGTTAATTTTGTATGTTAAACCTTTTTATTTTTAAAGGAAAAAGAATAAAGTATGTAGTTGTTGTATGCTATGGTCACACAAGTTTAAACTGTCTTTAATTTGGTGAAGGGAAAACGTCTCTATTTTATGGTGATTTAAGTTACTGTATTACATTTTTTGCTTTTTATCTAGTATGTTGGCATTATGTAGTATCATCTGTAGTATTTAAAGCTTGTAACTTTTGTTCCTTTTTAATCTTGCTGGCAGAGGTGCTAACACCTGAAATGAAACATTTCTACTAATACTTCCTGTTATATTTAGCATATTATACTCACTTTCAGTGTTAGTACTATAAACATCATTAACAGTAAGTTTTATCACGCTTGATAAGACAAAAATAAACTAACCAAGTAGAAAAGGACTATCAAACTTCTCATTTCTTTTTCCTAACTAGTTTTTAAAATACATTTTCCTGAAATGTAATCTAGTTAACATTAAAAAAAAAAACCTGTATGTTGAAAGTATAATAAGCACAAGGAAACCTATAGCAGTTTTTATAGTGCTTAGTAGTGCTTAGTATAAATCTATTGATTTGTCAAAACATTCTATTAATGCATACAAAAAGCACTAAGACAACTCTTGCTGTAAATAGACTTTAAAAAATACAGATTTTGTTTATAAATTCTTAAAATTTATTTGAATAGTTTTATATCCCATTAGATATACAGGCATACCTTGTTTTATTATGTTTTGCTTTATTGCTCTTTGCAACTTTTTTTTTTTTTAAATACAAATTGAAGGTTTATGGCCATTCTGTCTTGATCAAGTCTATGGGCGCCATTATTTCCAACAGCATGCGATTGCTTCCTGTTTGTGTGTTGCATTTTTATATTTTTCCCAATATTACAGACATTTACATTATTATTATTATTTTTAGAAAGCAGGATTTATTAAGAGGAGAGAAAAGCTCCCACAGTGGGAGAGCATCCGAGGGGGTTACCCCATTTTCATTATTATTATATCTGTCATGGTGATCAGTGACTTTTTTTTTTGAGTTGGGTGTCTCACTCTGTTGCCCAGGCTGGAGTGCAGTGGCATGCATGCTCACGGCCACCGCAACCTCGACCTGCTGTGTTCAGGCGGTTCTTCCTCCTCAGCCTTCCAAATAACTGGAACTATAGGTGCACACCACATGCCCAGCTAATTTTTTGATTTATTGTAGAGATGAGGTCTCACCAAGTGGGCCAGGTTGGTCTCAAATCCCTGGACTCAGGCAATCCTCTCGCCTCGGCCTCCCAAAGTGCTGGGATTACAGACTTGAGCCACCACGCCTGGCCTGATCAGTGACCTTTGATAATACTATTGTAATTGTTTGGGGAGTCACGAACCATGCCTATATAAAATGGTGAATTTAATTGATAAATGTTGTGAGTGTTCTAACTGATGTACCAACCAACTGTTCTCCCATCTCTCTCTTTCTCTTTTGGCCTCCCTATTTTCTGAGACACAACAAAATCAGGCCAGTTAATAACCCTACAAAGGCCTCTAAGTGCTCAAGTGAAAGCAAGTCACCTATCTCTCACTTTAAGTGAAAAGCAAGAAAGGATTAAGTCTAGTGAAGAAGGCATTGAAAGCTGAGGTAGACCAAAAGCTAGACTTCTTGTGCCATTTCTCTCATGAATGATGAGAAAATGAAGCAGGCTTATTGCTGCTATGGAGAAAATTTTAATGGTCTGGATAAAAGCTCAAGCCAGCCACAATAATCTCTTAAGCCAAAACCCAATCCAAAGTAAAGTCCTGGCTGTCTTTAATTCTATAAAGGCTGAGAGAGGTGAGAGAAAGTTGGAAGCTAGCAGTGGTTCATGAGGTTTAAGGAAATAAATATTCTCCATAACATGGAAGTACAAGGTGAAGCAGCAAGTGCTGATGGAGAAGCTGCAGCAAGTGATCCAGAAGTTCTAGCTAAGATCGTTGATGATGGTGACTACACAAAACAGATTTTCAACGTAGACAAAACTGCCTTCTACTAGAAGAAGGCACCATCTAGGACTGTCATAGCTACAGAGGAAAAGTTAAGGCCTGGCTTCAAAGCTTCAAAAGTCTAGTAGACCCTCTTGTAGGGGCTAATGCAGCCGGTGATTTCAACTTGAAGCCAGTGCTCTTTACTATTCTGAAAATCTTAGGGCCCTTAAGAATTATGCTAAATCTACTCTGCCTGTGCTCTAGAAATGGAACAACAAAGCCTGTATGACAGCACATCTGTTTACACTATGATTTACTGAAGTTCCTACTACCAGGAAAAATATAATATTTTTTTCAAAATATTACTGATCATTGCAATGTTACCTAGTCAACCGAGAGCTCTGACAGAGATGCACAAGGAGAGGAATGTTGTTTTCATGCCTGCTACCATAGTCCATGGATCAAAGAATCATTTCAACTTTTACTGTTTAAAGAATAAATCACTCTATAAAAAAGATACCTGCACACGTATGTTTATCGCAGCATTGTTCACAATAGCAAGAACCTGGAAGCAACCATGCTGTCCATCAAAAGAGGACTGGATTAAAAAAATGTGGTACATATACACAATGGAATACAATGCAGCCATAAGAAAGAATGAAATCATGAATTTCTCAGCAACCTGGATGGAACTAGAGTCCATAATATTGAGTGACCTCTCACAGAAACAAAAAACTAAGTATCACATGTTCTCACTCATATAGTAGACCTTGATCATACAACGTATTACTACAAGAAAATGACTGACAGTGGTGGGAAACTATGGAGGGGGGGGAGATGGGATTAATAGTGATAAATATCTGTCTGGGGATGGGGAGACACCTCTTATCATCAAGGGTGCCTGAATGAAGCATTTTTGTATGCCTAACCCCTAAGTGTACCCCATAATACCATAATAAAAAAGAAAGAAAGAAAGAAAGAAAGAAAGAAAGAAAGAAAGAAAGAAAGAAAGAAAGAAAGAAAGAAAGAAAACATCAACCAAGTTAACAGATAACATATGGAATGGAAGAAAATATTTTCAAACCATGCAGCTGACAAACGACGAATACCCAGAATATAATAAACCAAACACAAGCAAAAAACCTCAAATGTATGGACAGATTGAATAATCCCATTGAATATGAAGAAATGCAAGTGGCCAACAAACATGAATAAATGCTCAACATCACTAACCATCAGAGAAATGCCAAATAAAAATACCATCTCATACCAGTCACAACTATTATTAAAAAGCCAGAAAACAACAGATGGCTGGTAGGCAAGCAGAGCAAAGGGAATGCTTCTACACCAGTGGTGAGAATGTAAGTTAGTACAGCAGCCATGGAAAGGAGTCTGGTGATTTCTCAAAGAAGTAAAAATAGATTTACCACTCTACCCAGCAATGCCACTGCTGGGCAAATACCCAAAGGAGTATAAATCTAAATTACTCTACCAATAAGACACCTATGCTCGTATGTTTATTGCAGCACTATTCACAATAGCAAAATGGTGGAACTAAACTACGTGCACATCAATGGTGGACTGGAAAAAGAAAATGTGGTAAAGATACCATGGAATATGACACAACCATAAAAATGAACAAAATCATGCCCTTTGCGGGAACATGGAGGCAGCTAGAGACCATCATCGTAAGCTAATTATCACAGAAACAGAAAACCGAGTACCACATGTTCTCCCTACCAAGAGGGAGCTAAACACTGAATACACACAGACACAGGAGGGGAATAACAAACCCTGGGGTAATTCTAAAGGCGAGAATGGAGGAAGGAAGGATAAGAGAGGTAAACGTACACTTTGAATCTTAAAAAAAAAAAAAGTGTGAACTTTCCCATCTTTATCAAATGTGTATGCATCTTTATAAAATTCACAGATAGTGCAGGTGACAAAAAGCATGGACAAGAAAAAAATGTAATATACACATCTGGGGACATTGAAGCTCAAGAGTCCAGAGTAGCAGCGCCTAACCTAAATCCAAGTTGACGGACGTGATGGATGTGTTGAGAATTATTCAAGGAGGTCTTCAAAGTTGAGACAGATCTTGTGATCATTCTACATGCAAGTAAAAAAGTGAAGCGAGAAGAGAAATGTGTGTGGTCCAGGATATACAATCGAAGTCCAAGGACAACAAGATAGCCACTGGCCTGCCTACCAGGCTGGTCATTGAACCCAAGAAAATGGAATTGGTGTTGGTAGAGGCGGTGGTGAATACTAAGTAACTAGATGGCAAGAATTGGAACACCATAGGAAATTGTTACATTGTGACTCTGTAACTAATTACATATGAACAATTTGTATATACTATAATGTTCCTTGTAATCCTATACCATTGTACTGCAGATAGGAAAAGGAAATGTACTCTCCAACCAAAATACCTTGGATCAGTTGCCAAAAAATTTCTTCTTTCTTCCCTATAAAGGATGTAATTTAAATAGCACTATGGAGAAGATTAATGTTTATATATCCCCTTTCTTCCCCATGCATCTTTTGTAGGAAGTTGGAGGATGCCACTGATTTAAACAAAGAACAAAGGGACATGTGTTTATCCAGCTTGTATCCGAGCATCTTTTTAAGAAATTTACATTTGCTTAGGAAATACAAGTTAGTGCTGAGAATCTTCTCTCTCTAAAAACTTCTTTGTTTTCCAAGGGAACCAGGAAGATCGATTATATGTTAATTCCTACACATCTCTCTCACAATATTTTTATGTTTCATAATGCTTCAAAACCACTTTGATCATGCCTAGTATGTCAGGAAATAATCTCAGCACTTGTATTGTCATTTGAAATCAATTTTATAATTGAACACTCCAGGAGACGTTTTTGTGTCCCCAAGACTCTCCATAGAAATAGCAAGAACTTTTTCACTTCTACTTACTGGCATCTACCCGTGGAAATACCTCCAATAACAGCTGGCCTCTTAGTCTCTACAATTCCCTTTCCTGTCTCTACTCTTACTGGTATTAAAAATATGAGCAATCGTCATATATAAACATCAAAAGATAGAAACTGTGTGCTTAAAGAAGACGTATTAGGGAAACTCACAGGCAGAAGCCTGGTAAGTACCAATTGTCCCAAGTCTCTCACATCTCACTGTTTTATGAAGAGGTGTGTTTGGACTTATCATCTGACAAAGAAATTAAATTCTCTGCCATCCTACAGATGTATAGGGGTAATGAAGGTCAACAGGAATCACCTGGCCATGTTAGAAGTCCCAGAGCTGGACAGAAGAAGCCATGGCCTGTTTTCTGATATCATTACGGAGGGTGTAAGTTGCATTTCTGTTATCATTGATTTCAATCTATGGACTTTCATTCAGCTCTGTCTGCAAAATCAATTCTTTGAGGAAGCATTTTCAGAGCCATCTACTGATAAGGGCTTCTTTTCTCCTTATAAAGTGAAGAAAAATGATTAGACACAACTTTCGATTGTACGCCAAAATGCAATGACCCTAAAATCTCCATTCTGAAATTTAGTTATGGGTAGAGCATCAGTTAATATAGAGAATTGTTATGTCTTGCTAGCTGTGCATATAAGGAAATGTCCTTGGCTTCAGTGATGCATAATAAAATATTTAGGAATGAATTATCATGATGTCTGTAATTATGCTAAAATCATTTAGCCAAATTTAAAAAAAAGTTAAACAATGTGGCAAGTGTAATAGTTGTTTAGCTAAGTGAAAGGTATATAGATGTTTACTTTATGATTCTCTTGATTCTCTCTATTCAAATATATCACAAAATAGATTTCAAATTAATGCACATACCTATGCAGTCAGTGTGCATCCTCATAAAACTCAACCACTGTAGAGAAAAATGTCATGGTGGCAACATTATTACTTATCCCAGGAGTCTTTTTACCATCTTGGTAGATCTTCTCCTAATGGGTAGCTTCTTATTAACCTTTAATTATAGCAGCATCAGTTTTCAGTGCGGATACCTGACCTGTCTTCCTTAATCTGTCATTTTACTCTTTCTTCTTATTTCTGTCCTAACCATTCACTCACCATATACATTCATGATAGCAGTTGTCAGTGTGTCACAGCACCTTTTGTGATGATGGATCAGGTGAGATATTATAACTCTTCCTTATCTTTATATGGTTGTGTCACAACTTGTATAGAAAATACTTGAATTATGTTTCTCTCCAGCACTGTGAAAAGAACAAAAAGAATCAGACTTTGTCTTACATCTTAAGAACCTTATAGTCTACTTGGAAAAGCAAAGAAAATTCACTTAAACACTCACATAAAAACTTAGCTAATGATGCAACCTAATGTATAACTATACTAAATGGGTGTTATGTTTAAGTAATCTTCAAGCTGTCATAAAATAGGTATCATAATAATTACAAAAGGATTTGGCATTTGTGTGTATAGTCTCAGAAGTATTCATTTTGGTATTTCCCACAGTCTAATGAGGCAAAGAAATTGGGAGAATTATTTAAGAGTTTTTCAGTTATTCAACTTAGCTCTAACATACAAAGTAATGCCATCACTAAAGAAAATACATGAACAAAAATTTATGAATTCCAGCAAACTCTTTTTTGAAGACAAATAACAATGTGTCTTGAATGGCAAAAATCATTTTCCTTTTTAAAAAATCTTTTACTTTCATTGTAAGCCAAATTGAGGTAATTCACAGTAAGCAGCCAGAATCAAAAAGGAGGGGGAAAGAAATCCCCATTTGAAAAAAAATCAATTAGTACCTTGAATTCTTCACAAGCAAACTCAATAAAATGCACAGTAATCCACTGTAAAATAAAGATTTCAAAATTAGAGATTCTACTTGGCCAACATTCTCTAATAATGACTCTAAGTATAGGAGAATATCTTCACATCAATTTTTCTCTCTTTCAGCTCTTTTTGTTCTCAATACAAAGTGACTTCTTTTTCTTTTTGAGATTTAGTATGTCAACCACAGCCTGCTCTATTACACAAAGATGCCTGGTTACTTGAAAGACTTTGATACATCTGTGCTATTCCCTGTGTGCTGACATATGTCTACTCGCAACAGAGAGAAGAAACTTCAAGGATGAGCTCCACTCATTTCAGTAATTGGTATTCCAGCCTGCTAGTTCAGATAGATTATTGTTAGTGTGATAGGCAGCTAACATTAATGTCAAATTAACATAAACTATAAGGATGACAGTATGCTGGAATTTGCATAATTTTCATCAGAATCTAAAGGCTTTTGAAATTGATTCTCAAGGACTAATAAAGACATATTAGTTTACTTACTATAACATCTTTGGGGTGTTATTTAAAATGTCACATTCTAACTTTAAATCAGTGACCTG
>CAUYQG010146969.1:0-11843 GCA_963574415.1 Tarsius wallacei | reverse complement strand
TTTATCAGAGCTGGATGTCATTTAAACTTCTAGTCATTTATAACCAACTCCCTTGTTGTGATCCCACTGTCTTATTCAGTAGGCAACTTTTGATAGTTTGGTTTTCCATATAGCATTTTATGTAGCCTTCATATTACATGGCTAAATTAGCATTTTCATGGATATCCATTCTCTAGTGACGGGGATATATATGCTCAGATAGAAGTGTGGGATCTGGAGTCAGATTATTTTGAGTTCCTACTGATTTACTTTGTGACCTTGGCAAATTTACCAATATCTTAGTGTCCTTCTTCCTTATTTGTAAAAAGGGGGACTAAAAATAGGATCTACGTCCTAGTGTGGTTGTAAGGATTAAATAATTCATCTAAAGCACATACATAGCAACCACCAAATAAAGGTTAGCTGTTATTAGTTGTTATTATTATTATTATTTTGAGTTGGATGGGCGACTCAAAATAATAATAATATTATTTTGAGTCGCCCAGACTGGAGTGCAGTGGCCGCTCCCAGCCACCACAGCCTCAACCTGCTGGGCTCCGGAGATCCTTCCGCCTCAGCCTTCCAAGTAGCCAGAACTACAGACACGCGCCACCACACCCAGCTAATGTTGTTATTATCATTTGAGTTGGAGTCTCATTCTGTTGCCCAGGCTGGAGTGCGGTGGCCTGCTCGTGGCCACCCCAGCGGCGACCTGCTGGGCTCTGGCAATCCTTCTGCCTCAGCCTTCCAAGTAGCTGGAACCACAGATGCACGCCACCATGCCCAGCTAATTTTTTGATTTACTGTAGAGATGAGGACTCATCAAGTTGCCCAGGCTGTTCTCCAACCCGTGGGCTCAAGCAATCCCCTCACCTCTGTCTCCCAAAGCACTGGGATTACAGGCTTGAGCCACTGCACCCGGCCTATTGTTTTGTTTTGGGTTTTTTTTAGCATGAATTAACATTTCTGAGTCTGATCAGCTTTGAGACTGATTAGTTTCTGAACCTGAAAAACAAGCAGGCCACTGTGTTGCACAACTCGGGGGGTCATTGTGGCACAAAAGAATACAATACTCTGGTGACTCAAGGTTCCCACTCCTGTGAGGTCTTTTTTGATAGCCAGTCTGTCCAGGTAAAAACTCGACTTAATACGTAAGAAAGGGTCACAAACTCTACAGTAAGTAGTCAGGCATCTGAATAAAAGAGGCACACCTTGAGTGAGGAGTTTGCAAAGAGTATGAGTGATAAGACTGTGGAGGGTGGAGAACACAAGTCAAGGCTTAACGGTTTTCAAAACACAAATATGTTAAACCATCCTGTCAGGAAAATACAACAATGTGGGCAAATTTTTAGCCTGAAGGCAACTAGTTTGCAAACCCTGCTGTACCTTTTCATTCAAACATTAAAATGTTTTAATTGAGAATACTGTGTATCCTGTGACCTATTTTTAACCTTTATTTTCTTTTACTGCACTGTGGCTGCCCCTTCTTTTCTCATCCCTCAGCTTTCAAAAATTTCTGTGCTCTTCCTCTTAACACACATATCTGGGTGATGTCATTCTTTTCAACTACCATCTCAGCTAAAAATTCTGAGATATTTTATTCAATTCTGTCAGTGCTAAGAAATACCTCATAAATTTGGCCCATCTGCTTCCTCATTGCCAGTGCCTTTGATCAAGTCTTAATCATCTGGTTTCTAGACTTTTATAGTAGTTTTGGTTCATTCTTTTCTCTCATAGTCTACATCCAGCCACCAGCAAATCTTATTGGTTCTACAACCAATCAAACCATATCCAAATCCAATCATTTTCACCCCCAATGCAAACCATCATCATGTCACCTAGATTACCCCAGCAGTTTTCTTTTACTACCCTTTTACCATAGTAGGATCCTGTCCCTCCTCTGTTCAAATCCCTCAGAGGCTTTGTAAAATCCAAGGTCTTTACAATGGTTTACAAGGCCCTATACCATTACCAGTTACCCCTGTAACTTCATCTCTTATGACCCTCTCCCTTGCTCACTCTTTTCTCTGGCCAAGCAGCTCCCTTGTTTTTTTTCTTAATCATACCAGGCACATTCCTGGCTCCAAGCTTTTTCCACCTCCCATTCCCTTTATCTGGAATGCTCTTTCCTCAAATGTTTCAGGTCTAGCTTCCTCTCTTATTTCAGGGCTTTGCTCAAATGTTATTCTTTCAGTAAGTGCTTTCCTAAACACCCTATCTACAATAGAAATATCCTCCCTATATCCACTGGACTCCTCATCTTCCTTTCTGCTTTATCACCATTTAACACATTTGTTTTCCCATGTGTTTTATTTTCTATCTCTCCCAAAATGTAAGCTTCATTACTACAAGTATTTTTTTTCTTTATTGCTGCATTCTCCATGCCTAGTATATTAAATATCAGGTGCTTAATGTTTAATGAAAATGATTGAAAAGCTTTCTAACTTGTCTTCCTTCTGATCTCCTTTCCTGTAGTTCACTTCCTCCACCTTCCCCCAGCACACACACATACACCCTGCAGCATATCATAAAATACATCTGACCATTCTCCCGCTTAAAACACTTTGAGGAGATTCCCACATTCTTCAATTTTTTTAAGCCTTTTCCCCATCCCCCAAAATAGCTGTACACTCACCCACATATTAACACTTTCATCATCCCTGAACCTACTGTGCTATTTCATTTCTCCATGCTTTTAGCAAATCTCTACCTCCACTAGGCCAAACCGTTATTCATCCTCCAGGCCTAGGTATTCCATTATGTCTCCCATGAACCCTCATCGATACCCCCACTGCACACTCAATTCATACCTTCACTATAGTATTTGTGCTATAAATATGTATTTATCTGTTTCTTCAACTAGATTATAAGATCCTGGAGAGAAAGTTCATGATGTTGTATCCAGATTTGTTTTGCCAGTGCTTAACATTATACTTAGCGGAGAAGAAACAATATAAGTCTGTTGAAGAATAAACATTTAATTAATGAAATGTAAAAGTGGATGAGATAATTTGTTCATGAAGTTGGAAAAAAAAAAAGTCTTCCTAACAGAGTGTTTTCCAACATCAAACCTGAATCTGATATAAAGTAATTTTTATATTTGCTAAAGAAGAACTCACTTTGATAATTCCAACAGTAGTTAAGCTAGTGGATTCAGGAATCAATAAGTTAACAGCTAGATAGAAAAGGAATTTACTCACTAAACATGGTAATTTATAAACCAGACATTGTGTGAAACATAGTGTACTCTGATCTGAGAAAAAGTATCTTCAATTTTTAAAATTAAAATAGACTTTTTAAAGTGGGAAGTGACATCAGAGAAAATCTAGTTCAACTACCTTACTTCACAAATGAGAAAAATCACTAACAATGGAATACTATTAAGCAAGTAAGAAGAAAGACAAGGATCAGAACCAAGGTTTTATTCAAAATGAAGGGCTCTCTCAAATGTACCACAAAACAATTCCAAACTACTTAAGAATTAAAGGCCAGAATGTCATTCCATTACTTCCCTGTGCAAACTTAGTATAAGAGTGAAAATAATATTGCAAGTAAGAGATTGCATACATGGGTTCTTATCTAGGCCGTACCTGTGGGATCTCAGACAGCCCACTGAACCTTGTAATACTATCTTGATTACATATGACATGAAAATAAAAGGAAAGCCCTGTTGCAAATAGAAAGAATAATCATCTTCTCCATCCTTATTCCTTCGGATTGCTCCAGTGTAGTCTCTAGGCAAGATTTCAATCGACATGGGAGGCCACACTCACTATAATCCTGACTAGCTATAGTTTTGTTGTTCTTGTTTTACAGAAGGAAGGAAAGCAAGGAGAGAAGGGTAAGAAGGTGGGGAAGTTGTTTACAATGGGCAAAGAATGACCTCCTCCCAAAGGAAAGTACTGATAGCATCCTATCAGAGACTCTTTGAGAATTATAAGCTCTTATACTGTTCATATTAAATTATCTTTTTCCACAGTACAGGATCTGTAAAATTCTTTACTATTAGCAAGTTAAAGAAAATTCTATAACAGTTATTTGGGTTATATTTATCTTTTCCCACTCTATAATAGATGTGTCTTCAAAGCAGGGACTCATAGTATTTCTTTAGCCTTCAAGAATTGTTTGTGAATTGTTTTAATTGGGTCAACATCCAGCTGAAATATAAAGCTAGATAGCTGAAGCTGTTGTGCCTAAGAAAAATGAATAAAAGAGAAGAATTAAATGAAGACAGACAAGGATTATACCTCCCTCTGATTTCCCCCAACTCCTTCCTCTCCATCTTAGTATTTATTTTGAAAGAGCTTTAGAAACTAGGCTTCAGGCTTATGCAGACATCTTCTATTACAGTCTGCATAGCCACAAGTTTATTTACAGATGTTTTTATATTAATAACACTTTATAAAAATACATTTTAGCTCCAGGTGTAAAAGTATTTAAAGTACACCAAATGAGTATTTTTTAAAAAGTTATTCATTTAAAACTTTCATTTTAAAAGTTATTTATTCATAAATAAATCTTACGCAAAAATGTTCATCATATAAAACATGTACAAAAAATAATTTCTTAAAGGAAAAAAGTATGCATTCTATAAATTCCATTTACATTTAGAATCTCATTCTCACATAAATTATAATGGTAATATTTTAATTTGATAAAAATCAAAGCAGTTGTAAAGACAAATCGTAGATTTCACCTTTTTCCTACACACACACTATAACTTAATTTTCAAAAATGCCAGAAAAAGAATATCCTTGAGACAATGCCTAGCTCCATATACCAGGTTATCTCATAAACCTTTCTCCACTTAATTCACAGAAACTTTTATTACAGTATAAAATAGCTACAATATGGAAGCAGAATATTTGGGTAGCTCACAAATTAATTAGTTCATTTTCTTCCAGGCTTAAGAATTATCCAGGGAGCCTATGAAAAATACAGATTACCACAGCCCTCCCCAAGAGATTCTGATTCAGTTGCTCTGAGCAGGACAAAAGTCTTTATGCCCCAAAGTGATTCTGATGATTAGCCAAAATTGGGAAACACAGATCTAGTACTGCATAGTGGTTCTCAATTTGGCACATATTAGAATTACCTGGGGCACTTTTACAAATCTTTAAACCCAGGCTGAGGTCCAGACCAATGGAAACAGCATCAATGTTTTAAAAAAAGCTCCCCAGGGAAGATTTGAGAACCACTGACCTTGCAGAACTTGAAAATTTCTTAGAATCCTTTTATCAATCAAGAAACTAGACTTGCTCAAGTTCACAAAGCTAAGCAGTAGCAAGGCAGGGGCTAGAACCACTTCCTCTGAATCCTAGTTCCCTGTTTTTTTGAGGTAGGTCTGTTTTTCATGTACGTTGACAATAAGTGTGAAAAAGATAAACCATCTCTTTTTGCCTCAGAACAATACTGCCACTAAACAACTGGATAAGTTAAAACAGAGCTAACCTTTTCTTTCAGAAATTACTAGAAAAGATTCTCTTGGTCCTATTTTAAACAATAGACTAAATAACACTACTACTTAATCTTTAGCTGTTAACACATTTTACAACAAATTATTTTTAACCTCTAAATCAGTATTTTTAAATTTCAAATTATTTTGGAAATCTGCCACCACAGTTCCTTACTAACAAAATTATTTTGATACTTGAATTTGGTGACGTGGGTTTTTCATGATGTAGAATACATAATTCTATATATTGAAGTTGCTCTGTGCACTAACAGATGAGAAAAAAAAATCTCCTTCCATATAAAAGAATTTTAGGCTGCATTAGCAAAACCCCACCACTGGTTTATCCACAAATAATCATAGTGGGAAACTTCTCAAGATAATAGTCAACCCATTCCAAAAAAATTTTAATAAGATAATGTAAAAAAAAAAAAAGTCAAGAGCTAACTTATGCACCTATAATTTTTATGAGTGCATCTTACTTTCTAAAAATTACTACACGTTTGATTTGCCTTCTGAGAACCTTTTATTATTACAATACCGAAGTTGTTGAAATATCACTTTTATCCCTCTCAAGATTGCCAGATATTTAGATATTTCCAGTTTCAGCAATGTTTGTGATTTTTGCTTCTGGATTTAAAAAAAAAAGTATTTGCATGCTTTATCGAAAGCAAATCACATTGCTCCACAGATAAAACTTCAGCAATTCGTATATAGTCTAGAGTACAATGTGTACTTTTGATTACTTCTATTCACCAAGAAATAACTGCGAGGTTCTAGATTTTCAAATTAACATTCTGAATAGGAGTCAGATGCAATATTTCTCTCAGTTAAGTTTAGTGAATGAAAGCCCCCTTTTTAAAGATTACGACAGATATGAACGTAAGTTTAAAATCTACCCCAAATCTAGGTATGCTAAAGAACACTTTGTCAATGCCCCCCAAAAGCCGAATGGAACCAAGAACGTGGCCCCTAAGGTACAGAGCAAAAATAAAAAATCAGAATCTCAGTTAAATGATCAAGCGATACACAGTGTCGAGAAAGTTGGGCTAGACCGAATAATCCACCGAGTTTTTACTTCGGGAGAAAACTGTGCCACGCTAAGCTCTGCAAAGCCTGAGTATTTTGTGTTAACATACTGAACTTGAAACTTGCCACGTCAAGTTCCGAGGCTTAGGGTAAGCCTGCACATAACACATGGCCTCGGGGGGCTGCTTGACGGCCCCCCCAAAAGCCAAACACGCTGGTGTTGGCAGAGGCGTCCTCGGGGCGTAGTCAGACCTCCAGACACCCGCCACCGGAAATCCCCGGCCGGGCGGCCCCATGTGGGCCGCTGGCACCGGCCCCGGCTCGGGGGCACGTGGGGCCGCAGCCCCGAGCCGAGGCCCCGGGGCCGCGCGGCGCACTCCGAGCCCGCCCGGGGGCGGGGGGCTCGCACGTGCCCGGCCGGGGGCGGGGCCGGGGCCGGCGCCGGCGAGCGGCGACCCCGGAACGGGGAGGCGGGCGCGGCCGGGCCGGCCTCCCCCGCGGCCTGAGGCTTCCACGAGGGTGCGCGTCACGGAACCGATGGAGCCACACAGAGACGTCTAAGTCATGCAGGAGGCGCCCGGCCCCGGCCCGCTCCCGCCGCCCCAGACCCCTCCTCTCATCCGACAGAAAGACAGACAAGAAGGGTTCCCGACCTGTCGTGCCCTGCATGTTCAGAGTCTGTCATGTTTGGTCAAGAACGGGGCGGGGCTGGAGGGCAGGTCTGCGAGGCCGGCGGCGGCGGCGGGGCGCGGGGAGGACCCCTGCGCCGCCTGCGGGTACCTGCTCCCGGCCGCCGCCGACGGGTGACGAAGTGGTAAAAACTCACGGTTACTAGTGAGCGACACAGACACAGACTTTCCAGTCTATTAACAACCACGCCAGAGAGATGGGGCTCTAACTGCAAACACTGGGCCACGGCCCCGCGCTGCCGGCGCTGCCGCTCTAGTCTCTATTCGCCGCCGGCGGCTGTGGCGTGGGAGCGGGCGGGCGGGCGGCGTGCGGCGACGCGGGGATTTGGACAGTGGCCGTAACGGTGATTTCTCCTCACCAACATGGCGGCACCCGAAACAGGCGGCTCGAGAAAATGGCGCCGGCCGCAACACCTTGCCCGGGACTAAAGGGCAAGAGAGATTCCTCCGCGAGCCTCGGCCCTTGCCCGGCCCGCCGGGGCCGAGCGCGTTGACCATTGGAGGAGACTGCCCGTCAATCACCTCCAGGGGCGGGTCTCCACCCTTTTCCGCGCGGCGGCGGAGGCGGCAGCCTGGTGGCGGGGCCGGGCGGCGAGAGACGCGGCCGGATGGCGCCTCGAGTGGCTCCAGGAGGGGGAGGCGGCCCCCGGGACCCGCTAGGTCCTCCGGGGCCTCCGAGCCCGGCCCGCGGTCTTCCCTGCGGGACGTCCCCCGCCCAAGGGCCGCGGAGTTCCACGCGCACTAAGCGAAGGGCCCTCAGAACCCGCTAGCCCACGTGGGCGGGGGTGGGATGATGCAGAACCCGCGGCTGTCAAATCGTCTTAAAAAATAAATAAATAACCTTTGTTCTTGAGATAACGGGGTCAGTGTAGCGTCTCCTTCACAGCCTAGGGAGTATCTGTTTTGTGATGCTGAGTGCTCACGGTCGCGTTTTAAGAAGAATAGCTTGCCGTGCAGTTTTTTCTGATATTTAATACTAAACTTATCTGCCCAATTACTATCTGGTAATAGAATAAAAATAGCTCCTAAAATATGTAAACGTTACGTTATTTTGCAATATTGACGTGTGCAAAGTGTATACGAGTATTTTATACAGAAAAAACTATTAGGCATTACACATCTTTACACATACATGAACATGTCCTTTAGAAATAATCTTTAAGTGACGTTGTCGGTGTTTTGGCCTATTTAACATAACTCGTTTTAAAGGCAAGTTCCTTGGTTATTATTAAAATGATGAACCTGTAAACCAAAAATAAAATTCTGAGCCCTCCAGCCAGCCCCTCTGGACCAAGGGCAACCTGAAAAACTAAATTCCCGGCCATGATGGGAAGTGAGGTTGGGCATGCCTCAGGATGCCCCTCCCTGCTGGAGTTTAGGCGCAGCTGACTAGCACAACGTTAAAATAGGCAAGATGGACTCTTTAGCAATGAGACACCAAATTCTAGTTTGACTGGCCTAGCACCATATGACAGATAGCAAGCCCTAAGGAAATAAAAAATGTTTTACCACAAAATATATTTCTTTGACATATTTTGAAGTGGCCCTGATGAGCTATCCTTAGGGAAATTGCATCTGTACAGAATTTTCTTCCTTCCTTAGGTCTTTCCCTGATCCAGGCCAAAAGGAAATATTTTCCATTTTTTTCTCTGATGCCTGCTACTCAGAGGCTTTACTCAGAGGCTTCATCTACATAACAAGAACCTTGGTTTCCACAGCACCCCTTAACTCAAGCATTTCTTTCTATTGACTTCAAATTATTTAGGTAAAGCTTAACTCTTTCAACCAGTTGCCCTCAGAAAATCTTTGACTCTCCCTATGAACTGGAAGTCTCCTCCCAACACCCTCAGCTTCAAGGCCAAACCAATGTGTACCTTACTTGTATTGACTTATGTCTTTGCCTGTAACATCTATTCCCCTAAAATGCTAAAATGTATAAAACCAAGCTATAACTGACCACCTTGTGCACATGTTCTCAGGTCCCAAGCCAAGGTCACTCCTATGTGGCTCAGAATAAACCTCTTTATTTTATGAGTATGGCTTTTTAGGTCAACAACGATTAATCCAAATATCTGCATCCACTTAATAATATGCTTTTCTAATGCATAAATGAGATGCATTCAGAAACACTTGCAATGAGTAGATTAAATTTGAAATTTACAGTTTTAGATATGTACATTGAAAAGAAGAAAATAAGTCACTTTTAACAAATTTGAGTGCAGCCATTGACAAGAACTGTACTTTTCTCACCACATTTTACCATAATATATTTCTAGGAAAACTTTTAAAAAATGGATCTATTTTGTCTGGAGGAACTATATTAACATTTGGAGTTACATTAGAACCTTAGGGCTTTGTCTTTATTATAACTTTTACTTAATTTAGGCCTTACTGTAGCTTATCGGGATAGCTGATTTCTTTGAAGTTTTCCAAAGGCCTTTGAGGTAGACAGTTGCTGTTCTCTTTTCTTGCACTTCTGTTTTCCCTGTCCTCTATTTCTGGAAGCCTCTGGACTCTTTCAAATTGTTGCAGATCACAAGCTCTGCTACTTGTTGCTTGCAGACCAAAATAAACAAGCACAAGATGTAGTACAAGGAAGGAGACTTTATTCCCAAAGCCAGCAGATGAAGAAATGGCCAGGCTCATGCCTCAAATAAACCTTTTCAAATTTTTAAACTAAGAACAGGTGACTTTAGGGGGAAAGACAGGAAAGGAATATCTGAGAGTGGTGCAGGAAGTTGATCTTGCTTTAATGGTTATTCCAAATTTCCATCCATCTGGGGGCTGACTGATACAGTCCTAATTGTCAGCGATGGAGAATTCTGCCGTGGAGTCTCCAGACTCTTCTATTACAAGATTAGCCTCTGGAATCTCTCAAGCAGGCACACAATTAGATTAGAAAGGAGAAATAAATCTTTAAAGTGTAGGCCAAGAGAGGAAAGGCTTAAAACTCTTTCTCAAAAGCTGAAATGGAAATTCTCAGTTACAAAACCTTTTTTAAGGTCTTTGGTTTGTTACAATGTAAACCAGTTCTTTCTGGATGAAAATTCTCCTTTCCTAACCCTTGGCATGGACCACTTAGGAAGTTTGATGCTAAAATACGTCATCAGACT
The DNA here is from genome assembly GCA_963574415.1 of Tarsius wallacei. Taxonomy (NCBI): domain Eukaryota; kingdom Metazoa; phylum Chordata; class Mammalia; order Primates; family Tarsiidae; genus Tarsius; species Tarsius wallacei. The sequence continues at coordinate 1,581 of CAUYQG010146969.1, read as the reverse complement.
TGTTCTTTTCCTTTAGGTAACAGAAGGAAAGATGTGTGTGGATGAACACTATGGGACAGTGCTCCTTTGAAGCTATAGGTTTTTTTAGAATCAGGGATCTGTTACACAAAATGCTTTTTTTTTTTTTTTTTAAGTTAAAGGTGAAGCCCGACATTTCTCATCTTGTGTTTAATTGGCTCAGTTAAGAAGGACTGCATGTGTCACAGAGATTAAACTATATCAGTAGTTTTCAACCTAACAGATTTTACCTAACAATGTCATATGGACAATGAGAACTGTAGAACTCCATCATATAATGATCCCATCCAAACCTCTGCACTAAGAAACCACTAAATTCTGGCAGGGCTCATAGAACCTTAAGATTGTGTCCCAAGGATGACCCCAACCCACCGCCAACATCCCCTATTAAAGGCCTGCCTGAGAAAGTATAACACTGTCAGCCAACCACTGGTCATAGGCCCTTGACCTCCCTTTCTTAGATTATTTACAGAAAAGGGTTTACAATTGTGAATTATTCCTCTATCCCTTTGAGATGTATATGCATCTCCTACAATTCAGGAGTGTCTTTCTGAAGGACCTGAAAGCCATTCCTTTGCAATGTAATCATCTAGAAGGATAAGGTCTCCATTTCCCAGACTGGTGGGAGGATTGGAGCCTAACTTCAATGATAACAGCCAGCTAGCCCATACAGCTGGTCTAATACATTTATACTGACCAACCCTTTGTAATTTTGCAGTTGAGTTCCGCTCTCTCTCCCTTCCTCATTCTCTCTTTAAAATGCTGAGTTACCTCTGCATAAATTGAAATGAAATGCAGCTCTTTCCCCTGTGGTCAGTAATTACTGAATAAAAGTGGTTTTCACTGCTTTAGCTAATGCCCATTTTTGTTTCTTTGGCAGTCACTTCCACGCCCAATGCACACAAAAATTGTAAAAGGTACCAACACTTAATTTTGCCAGATGAGGACATTAAAAAAAAACCTTAGTATGGTTATTGCATAAAAGAAGGGGCATTTTAACACCAAGAAAGTGGAAAGGATATACTTATTAAAAAGCCAATTCCCTTACACTGAATATGTTTAGCTTTAAGAAAAATTTGTTTTGTTGCTTTGTTTTTGCCCCAGATGGTAATAAGCCCTAGAATACCAGCTCTGGCGAGCAGGATGTTGCATTTCCTGGGGTTGTAATGTCAGGCTGGGATCCACACGGTGACCAGGAAGTGGTGGCGTCAGGATGGGGTGCGGGGGTCCTGCCCTCGCCGGGTCTGGGGTCTCCTGAAGGAGGGACGATAGGCGAATGACGGAACTTACGACGAAATGATATAGACGGACATCTGCTTCTGGACAGAATGCCAATTTAATGTTAGTTAACACAAAGCTTTTATACCATTCGCAAAGGGGCAAGACAAAGAAAATTCCTTCACGTACGTATGCTTTAGAAGTTACCACCATCTAGCGGTCTAGAAGCGACAAACAAGCCAAGAACACCATCTACTTTTAATTAATGAATCTTTATCATAGAGCCAAAAATGATAGTATTAGTTCAAAGTCCCAAATTACAGTCCTTGAAATGTCTCAAGAAAG
>CAUYQG010146968.1:0-26963 GCA_963574415.1 Tarsius wallacei | reverse complement strand
ACGTATGTTTATCGCAGCATTGTTCACAATAGCAAGAACCTGGAAGCAACCATGCTGTCCATCAAAAGAGGACTGGATTAAAAAAATGTGGTACATATACACAATGGAATACTACACAGCCATAAAAAAGTACAAAATCATGAATTTCGCAGCAACCTGGATGGAACTAGAGTCTATAATACTGAGTGACCTCTCACAGAAACAAAGAACTGAGTATCACAAGTTCTCACTCATATAGTAGACCTTGATCATCCAACGTATTACCATAAGAAAATGACTGACAGTGGTGGGAAACTATGGCGGGGGGTTGGGGTAGGGTGATGGGATTAATGGTAGTAAATATCTGTCTGGGGATGGGGAGACACCTCTTATCATCAAGGATGCCTGAACAAAGCATATTTGTATACCTAACCCTTAACTGTACCCCTCCCACAATATCATAATAAAAAATATTGAATAAAAAAAAGACTGTCTACATTTTTCACTTACTTTAACCACATTTGTAGTTGTTCATTAAAGCATTTTTATGATGACTTTTTACATCTTTGCCAGATAATTCTAACATCTGGGTCATCTTGGCATTGGTATCTGTTGATTGTCCTTTCTCTTATTAGGTGAGGTTCTCCAGGTTCTTTGTATGAAGAATTTCTTTTGATTGAAAACTGGACACTTGAGTATTATATTATGGGACTCTATATCTTAAGTCTTATGTTTTAGCAGGCCTCCTCTCACACTGTTCACGGAGGAAAGTACAAGCACCACCTTGCTACGTCCAGATGAGGCTTAAGTCTACATTCCCCACTCAGCCTCCACTGGCACCCAGGGGAAAGGAGCTACTTGTTACCACTAAGTGGAGGTGGGAGCTCTGGTTGCCCACTAGGGCTCTGCTGATATCACTCTGGCTATGAAAGGGAGGAGTGGTTCATTAATGCTTCTCACATGGCTACCACTGACACTGCAGAGGAGAGCTCATAACTTCTTGGGAGTGATAAAAATCCTGACTCTCCATTCAGCCTTTGTTGTAGGTGATGGGGTAGGACCTTAGTTTTATCTGTGATGTTTGTGTGGAGTAAGCAGTTATTGTCTAAAAATTGTCTCTCTTTATGTGTGGCCTTTTCCTGGTCCTTACTTTTGTCTGCACCTAATGGCATTTCTACATTGCTGAGCTTTCTTTTGTCTGCATTGCAGTCTTTTTTGCTTGTTTGCTTGAGTGAGGGTCTTACTCTGTCACCCAGACTGCTGTGCAGTGGCACAATCACGTCTTGCCACAGCCTCAACCTCTCAGGCACAGGCCTCAGCCTCCTGAGTAGCTGGGACTACAAGTGCACACCATCATGCCCAGCTAAATTTAAATTTTTTTTTGTAGAGACAATGTCTCACTATGTTGCCCAGTCTGGTCTCAAACTCCTGGGCTCAGGCAATCCTCCTGCTTCAGCCTCCCAAAGTGCTTGGATAACAGATATGAGCCACTGCACCCAACCCAGAGTCTTCTTATATTTGTTATATATATAATGTCCAGAATTTTTAGTTGTCTTAATAAAAGGAATAGTGAAAAGCATCTGCTCCTTCTTTGTGGAAGTGGAAGTTGAGCCAATTGTTTTTAATGGTGCTTCTTCACCAAACCAGCCTGATTCACTTCATCATTGGCATAAATGGTCACCTGCAACAGATGTCTTTTTTAACCAACCCCTTGCCAACCCACTGTCCTATATATATTGACAAAAGAGAATGGAAATTTGGGACAGGGCTCAGGGAAGAGGCCGGACAAATCAAAAGACACACAGGAATTTGACCAGTTTGACTAGACAGAGAGGAAAACAAAGACATGGTGGAGCTGGGTTAGGGGAGCAAGCTGTCCCATGAGGAGATGGAGAGGGAACATAATAAGCAAAACCCTTTAGTCAGAAACAAATACAAAGTAGTCTGAGGACAATTCTGGAGGCAACACAGAGTTGCCTTTGACTTCTATATTTATTAACAAAATGTTCTATTAAAAGTCAAACTCTCAGTATCAGGGATACAAAAAATAGTTGCAGCTCTTGCCTTTTAGGAATTGACTATAGTCGGAGGAAAGACCTTACACTGTATTATAATAGTCAATAAGCTTATCTGGTTGTTACAATGTGCAAAGTATGCGGAGGGAGGGAGCAGAAAAGCATGTACTTTAATCTAGAGGGGAGGAAAGGTGCATCTTGAGGTCATGAGATGATTTCTTAAAGAAAACTACAAAGGACAAATAAGAACTGACTAGTAAAGGGGCTTGTGGAGTGCTACAGTAAAAAAAAGAAAGAAAAAAAAAGAAAAGAAATTCCAGATAGAAGCTACAGCTCACCAAAGGCAAGGAGATGTGAGGTAAAGTGGCAGTAAAAATACAGTTTTGAATCTATGAAGACTATCATCTTAGACAAGTGCTTCTCACATTCTAGCATGTAGAAGAATTGTCTGGAATGTTTGTGAAAACAGAGATTATTGGTCCTCCACCTCACCTCAAGTTTGTGATTCATGAAATCTGGTTGAGAGACTCAGAATTTTAACAAGTTTCCCAGGGATACTAATGCTGATGGTTTGAAGACCATACCATGAGTAGGCTTAAATAGCAAGGACATAGATTACAATGAAATACCATCCAAAGAAGGCCAGACTGGGAGCAACTACATCTCTAAGAACTACAGCTATACGTTTAATTCATGCATCAGGCATCTCAGTGTTCTCGGTATAATAAAATATAATTTGAGTAAAGTACAATACAGAAACTCTGGCAAGAGTTTAAGAATCACTCTATAAAGAAATGGAAAAGGAAATTGTTGAGCAAATAAATGTGTTAACAAAGGTTAGCAGAGGAATTATTTATTTACCTGTTAAAGGAATAGATCGCTTTTTGGTGTGGTCTTATTTAAAAAAGCATATAAGTATATTAATTATAAATCATTTTTATTTACTCATTAAAGGAGACTTTTCACTAGGTGGTTCTTGATTAGCCTGTTTCTGCTTCTTTATAAACATCTACAAACTAAAACCATCTTTCTTTCCACATGTTCTCTAATGCCAATTTTCAAGGTAGATAGCAATCATGAAGCTTGGCCACCACACAAACACCTCAAAATATCCTCTTAACAACTAAGGAGAAGAGGTACTGGCCAAAATCTTTGAACTATCTACTGTTTCTTTTCCTGGTTAATTATTGTTGAGAATATTTTCAAAGCGATATACACACCATTTTTATAATTTGGTGTGTTGATTAAGAATTCATGGCTTCCTGATGTTTTCCTGCAGTCTGAAGATTTTTCTCTCAGCTGATGTTGTCAGGTGAATGTTGTGAAAATATGTTTAGGGCACTGTAAATGATGTCCCAGTGGGAAAACACAGCCTGAACTGATGAGTACAAAGGGCTGTTAATGAGATAAACTGTTAACAGGGTCTTTATGGGACATAAGCAAGCTGAGCATTTTGAAGTCCAAATTGTGTGTATTTTTTGAAGATGTTACTATGTCCAAAGGCAGAATTTATTACTTACAGGTATTAAAGAGAATGTATCCCTTAAACCATTCTAACTTCAGTACTGCTGGATAACATGTGACTCTGGTAGGCACCAGGAAGATACAACCTCTGTTTAAAAACCAGGTTTATGAGGAAAAATAAAGGGTCTCTTCATAGACCTTCCATATTACACTGACAAGGCCAATGCTATGTACACAGAGAACACTCAAGGACTGAGTGACATTGATAGATGAACAAATGTTAAGGGACTGAGTGAAACAAAACACAAAATAAAATTTCATGCCATATCTTACTGTTCACATGTGCATGGCCTGATCATCCTGTACACCAAGATGTAATTTATAAAGGAGAATATGAGCATTTATTTTAGAATCAGAAAGAGAATAAACAGATTAGGGGAACAATGCAAAAGTCAAAGAAGTCCAAATTTAGGATTGTTTGTCAAAGTTTTCCATGAACCGTGAAATAATGTTTAATCTGTTAAACAGTTTTACTTCTCTACTATTATGTGATGCCACAAGCTTTCTTCAGATGTAGCTATATTTTAATGCTATCTAATTTGGCTGATGCATGTCAAACCATTAACTGAATATATCTTTTTATAGTATTTGTTGTTGAAAGGAAGCAAAAAATAATGATTGTGTTAAGAATCACAACTAGTACTTACTAATAGTCGGAGCTAGATTGTAAGGAGCCTGACTGGAGAGAATGAACTTAAAGTTCCGGATTAAAAGCAGTATTTGGTGTTATGAAATATAATAGAAATCGCTACAACTCTAAATGAAGATTTCAGCATGATAGAATCTGTCCTTGATTTTATTCACCAAACACTTCCATAAGACTTAATAACAGCTAGAGAGGTTGCAAAGTGTGAAGACTGCATGTTCTCTATTTACCCTGAGAGAGATTTTCCATAATACATAAACAAATGGAAAAAAGAAGAGCCTAGACGTACACTGAAGGGCTTCTGCCCATTCTAGAGAGCATTATTCTTGAGATTTTACTTTCCAAGTTGATTACTTGGGTGTCACAAACAGGCAATTAATCTGCTGTTTTATTTTCTCTGCATTAATCAATCTCCTTCAATGCATGTGTTTTCCATGAATAAACTGGGTATTTTCTAAGTTTTCAGTTGGGGTTTTCTTCTCATTGGCAGACCTGTGGAACAAAGAAATCTGTTGTAGAAGTCTGTATCTTCATTTCCACTGAAAAAAGAATCTGTGTTTCTCAGTTAGAAAATAATCATATACTTGGGAGAACCTACTGCCACTAACTGAAGTTGGTTTAGGATTAGTAGAAATATGATTTTTTTTTAAAAAATGCTTCCAATAAAACTCAAATGAATAAAGAGGACCTATGAACCTGAATGAGATCATTAAAAAGTAATATGCATAATGTAGAGCAACTGAAATTCTTATATATTGCTGGTGGAGATGAAAATTGGCATAAGCACCTTTGAAAACTGTCTAGCAATACCTACTAAAGTGAAATGTGCACATACCATATGACACTGACTTATATTCCCAACAAAGAAATGTGTTTATGCCCACAAAAACAGTGTTCATCGAGTAGTATTCAAAATAGTCCCAAACTGGAATCCAAGTCAAATGTCGGTCAGCAGTAGATTGAGTAAATAACATGTGCTATGTTCATACAATGGAATACTACATAACAATGAAAAAGAATAAACAAAGGCTACATGCAACAATTTAGGTAATGTGGCGAGAAAGGATTCATACACAAAATAGCAAATATGACATAATTCCATTTATATAAAATTTGAAACCAAAACAGGCAAGGTTAATCTGTGTTGTAAAATGACAGGAAGGCAGTTGCCTTTAGGCAAGGGTATTGACTGAGAGGGGTCATAAAGGAGTCTGCTGAAATGTAAATGTTCTGTGTCTCACAGTGGGTAAAACATTCAAGCTGGATACAATTTAGATATGGAGCACTTCATTATTTGTAAATTATATCTTGTTTAAAAAAATATTTAAAAGCAATATGCTTGAACTTTAGAAGGCATGCTTTTAGTCAGTTACATAATACTGTAGCCTCAGTTTTTATAAGGGACTGATAGAAGAAATCCTTCCTTTAATAAGGTACATTAAGCAGCACACTAGACAGTGAGCTTGATTATGTTTTTGCAAAAGACACAAATGTTATTTACTTAAATGTTTACATGCAACATTATATTTCCATTTACATTTTAAGAAACTTACTGTTTTTTAAGAACTTACTATTATCCGAGAATTTATTCAGATAAATGTATTTATTTCTTTTTTTACTGAGTTATAAAGAAACTAATAATTACAAGTAGTGCTTAAATCTTTGAAGTATTTTATACTAGATGTCTTTTAATTAATTTTTATTCCTTTTTACGTTCCATTGTCTTACTCAATAGAACTTTTAGCTTTGAGGATTAAATAGAGAATGTAAACATATTCAGACACACCTGTGCCATTTTAACTCTCTCTCCCTCTCTCCCTCCCTCCCTCTCTTTCTCTCTCCTCTCTCTCCCTCATATGCACACATACATAAATACACGTGAAAATAGTAAAAAAAAGTTTAAAAAACTCACCATAAAAAGCAATTTAGACATATTTGAGTCATGTAGGCCTGCCCTGAGACTTTCAATGCAATCTCTTTTCTTAAGAGTCTAAATGAAGGACTTCACTATTTAAGGCCAGCTCCATGGGCCATGTTCCCTGCTTAATAATTGTGTTATTTTCCTCATTGTGGCAGGTGCCAGTTCTTGATTTCCAGTGATCTGTGTCAAGTGTGCAAGTATGGAATGTAAAAGCTGGACAATAACAGAATCAGTCATCATTTGCTAGTTTCACTCCCAGCACAATTAATATTTATCAAATGCCCACAAGGAGGCACGAATTCATATTAGTCCTTATATCCCATACCCAACTCTCATTTGGGCTGTCTTTGGTATATAATTCAGGTTGATTTGTCAATGAAATATTGAAAAAAGTAATTATATTCATGACTTTCCAGCTGGGAAGAAGACTAGACCACCTGGTTTAAGAGAGAGAGAGGAGAAAGGGGAAATCCATTTATGCTATTTACTTAATTAAGGTTATGATATAATTAAATAGTTGTTTATTAGGCACCTACTATGTGTAGGAAATTCAATGAAGTTGATCACAACTGGTTTGTTGAGCAAGCAATTAATTGCATAGGAGAATTATCAAATTGAGTCTGAGTTTATGGAGGCAGTGGGGAGTTTGATGTCAATCTTGTAAATCAAATTCCTAAATTTTCAGCTCCAAATCTTTTTATTCCTTTCACACCCAGCAGCACCAGATTAACACAGATAATTATAATTAGATTCTACTGCCATGTTGATGACTCCTCCATCTGCTTTGCCAGCTTAATTTTCTTTGGCCTTGCAGTGAAGCCTTTAACAGGGACATTGGAAGAAAGAACAAATTTGTGGAAAGAGACTATTAGTTCTACTTAAAACATATTAAATTTGAGGTATGTATCAAGGGAAATTCAGGTGGAGGTCAAGCGAAATGGAAACACAGATGTAGTAATCAATATTAGATTAACAGTGGTGAAAAGTGGAGTAGGGATCTCCACAATACCAGTCCCCAATACAAGCAAGGAAAACACTGGCAAAAACTGTGAAAAAATCAACATTTTCAGAACTCTGGAAATTACCAAAGGCTTGCAACAATCTAGAGAAAAATGACTAAATCTCATTAACAACAGTGAGTTTTGAGGCATTTTAACTTTCCTTATTCCCATCCTAATAGCCTAGCAGACACTGGAGAAGGCAGAAAATTGTTTGAAATTCCCCTCAAAATACCATTCTTAGAGAATCGTCATTAGCTGATCTATCTGACAGTTACCTGGAAATCCTTATTCTTAGTGCTTGTCTTTATTTGACCTGACCCAAACTTCACTAAGTGCAGACAGTGCAGACAAATTCTTGGAGGCATTTTGTGCAAACAATCAGCAGCAAGTGTTGAAAAATACAGCTGCCTGAGGTAGGGTAACAACTGGAGCATACAAGAGCCTGGCCAAGAAATGTAAAATAAATAATTAGAGAATGAGACGTCCATAGAGGACTTTGAAAAGCTTCACCATATTTCCAGAAATCTAAAAAGTCATGCACATACATAGGACTGTGTGTATTCCCAAGGATGTACTCAAATCTAAGAAAGACCTAAGAAGGCTCCAACCACCCACTTTTAGCTGATGTTGAGGTTCTGCATAAGCAGGAAGTGAAGGCTATGATAGGGTTGTAAACTTCCTGGCTGAGTATTGGCAGCATGGGTCAAAACACATATAGAGCGTCTGCAAAGACTGAGAGAATTATTGGTTCCAAGAATTTAAGGAAATTTTAGCCCAATCATTAGCTGACCACTAATCTAACAGAGCAGAAACATTTATGGCCACACAAGACAAAGAATACAAACTTTATAGAATCATTTTATAAAAATTCACCAAGCAAACAAATAATAACTACAATAAGCAGCAACAACAAATGCTGGGGAGAGGGCAGCATCTGATTTTGAGAGTTGCAGCAATGTATCATTTAAAATATCCAGTTTTCAACAAAAAATTATGTGACATGAGAAGAAATAAGAAAAGATAGCCTACAATGCAGAAAAAGAAGCAGGAAATAGAAACTATCCTTGAGGAAGCCAGACATTGGACTTGTTAGACAAAATTTTAAATCAACTATTTTAAACATGTTCAAAGAACCAAAGGGAATCACATCTAAAGAACTAAAGGAAAGTATGAGAATGATGTCTGATCACATAGAGAATATCAAAAGAGATAGAAATAGCTCCGTGGTCCAATCCTGTAGGGTCTAAGAAGTCCAACAGTCTTCCTTCATTTTATCACATTTTCTTTGTTTTCTTTAATCTCAGCTGGCAGTGTTTCTGCTGATATAATCCCATCTCTTTCCATGCCTCTGTTGAGATGGTTGATTAGGTTCATGCTTAACAACCACACTTTAGAATCAAAAATATAAATGAGTTGAAAGTAAAGGGATGGAAAGATATATTATGCAAACAGTAACCAAATAAGAGTGAGAATCACTATACTAATACTAATACTAAAACAAAATAGAAGTCAGGATGAAAAAAATTGTTACCAAAGACAAAGAAGGACATTATGTAAGGAAAAAAAGGTCAATCATCAAGAGGACATAATGATTCTAAGCATGTGTGCATCTTACAATGGAGTCCCGAACTACATGAGGGAAAACCTGACAGCATTGAAGGGGGAAATAGACTATACAATGATTCAAATTGGAGACCTCAGTACCCAATTTCCAAAACAAAAGAACAAGTATAAGAAAATTCACAAGGAACTAGAAGATTGAGAAAAATTATAAACTAACTAGACCAAAAAGGCATCTCTAGAATACTCCACCCAACTACAGCAGAATACACATTCTCCTCAAGTGCACATGGGACATTCTCCAGGATAAACCATATGTTAGGCCATAAAATAAATCTCAGTAAATTTACATTGATTAAAATGATACTAAATATGTCCTCCAAGCATAGTGGAATGAAATTAGAATGTAATAAGAAGAAATTTGGGAAATTCACAAATATTTGGAAACTAAAACACATACTCTTAATAACAAATCAAAGAAAAAAATCACAGGAGAATTGGAAATACACGGAGATGAATGAAAACAAAATATCTCTGCCAAAACATATAAAATGCTGTGTAAGTAGTGTTTACAGGGAAGTTTATAACTGTAAATGCTTATATTAAAAATGAAAAAAGATGGCAAATATATTACCTAAACTTCTAACTTGACACACTAGAAAAGAAAAAACAACCTAAACCCAAAGCAAAGAGAAGGAAGGAAATAATGATTAGGGAAAATATCAATGAAATCGAGAATTTAAAAAATGAAGAAAATTGATGAAATCAAAACTTGGCTCTTTAAAATTATCAAAAAAAATTAATAAATCAGTAACCATACTGACCAGGGATAAAAAAGAAGAGACTCAAATCCTTAACATCAGGAAGAAAAGATGGCATATTACTGCCTATATAACCAAATAAAAAAGAATTATATGATAATACTATAAACAACAATATGTCAATAAATTGATAATTTAAATAATAACATGGACAAATTCTTGAAAAGAAACAAACTACAAAACTGACTAAAAAGGAGATCAAAAATTTGAATAGATCTATACTAAATAAATTGAACTATTCATAAAAATAAACTTCCCACAAAGAAAAGACCCGTCCCAGATGTCTTTACTGGGGAATTCCGCAAAACATTTAAAGAAAAATTAATCAAACTTCACAAATTCTTCTAAAACAATAGAAGAGGAGGAAATACTTTCCAAAACATTCTATGCTGTCAAACCAGGTAAAGTCATGACAAGAAAACTACAGACCAACATTCCTCACAATTACAGATGCAAAACTCTCAACAAAATCCTAGTCAATTGAATCTAATAACATATAAAAGGGATTATACCCCATGACCAAGTGAGATTTATTCCAGAAATGCTTTTGGTTCAACATACCAAAAGCAATCAATTTGATACACCATATTAATAGAATAAAGAACCCAAAAACCTCCCCCACAGGATTGTTTCAAAAGATACAAAAAACATATTTGACAAAATTCAATGCAACTTCAAGATAAAACTGCTCAGTCAACTAGAAATAGAAGGAAATTTGCTCATCCTAATAAAGTGTGTCTAGGAAAAACACATAGCTAGTACACTCTTAATGGCAAAAAACTGAAAGCTCTACTCCTAAGATGAGGAGCAAGATAAGGACGTCTGATCAATGTTTGAATATAATGTTGCCACTTGTATTCAACATTGTATTGGAGGTTTTAGACAGGTCAGTAAGGCAGGAAAAAGAAATAAAAGTAATTCCGATGAGAAAAAAAGAAGCAAAATATCTCTACATGTGACATAATCTTGTACATAGAAAATCCTAACGAACACACACACACACACACACACACACACACACATACACACTCAAATTAGAATTAATAAATTAGTTCAGCTAGGTTGCAGAATACAAGATCAACATCCAAAAACCAGTTATAGAAAAGGTTAAAAAATGCACTAGCAATGAATAATTGAGTAGTGAAATTAAGATAATTCAATTTACAAGAGCATTGAAAAGAATAAAATACTTTGAAATAACTTAAACCAAAGGACAAGAAAAAGTACAAAACACAAGAAATTAGAAATTAGAAATGTTTAATGGAAAGACATCCCATGTACATTGCCTATAAGACATAATAATATTAAAATAGCAATACTCTCTAAACTGAGCTACAGGTTTCAATGCAATTTCTAACAAAGCCCCACTTGGATTTTTTCAAAGATGAACAAACTAATCCTAATATTTATATGGAGTTACAGGGATCCAGAATAGTCAAAACAATTTTGAAAAGTAGGTGTAAGAACTCACATATTCTGATTTCAAAGTCACCTAGAAACCTACAGTAATCAAGACAGTGTGACAATAGCATAAGAATAGATGTATAGAACAATGGAATAGAATAGAAAGTCAAGAAATAAACTTTTACATTTATGATCAATCGAACAGTTCAGTGGGGGAAAGAATAGTCTTTTCAACACATGATTCAGGTACAACTGGATGTTTATATGCAGGAAAATGAAATTGGGGCTTTACTTCAGACCATAGACAAAAATTAAGTCCGACGGAATAAAAGACTTAAGTGTAAGCTAGATCCTTAAAAGCAAATATAGGGGTAAAACCTCAACCATATCTAAGCTTCAATGGAAGCTTAGATATGACAACAAAAGCATAAACATCAAAAGAAAAAATAGACAACTTGGGCTTCATCAAATTTGAAAACATCTATGCACAAAGGACACCACCAATAATGCAAAAATGCAACTCATAAGATAGGAGAATATATTTGCAAATCATGTATATGATAAGCAAGTTGTATCTAGAATATACAGATAACTCTTACAACTCAACAATAAAAAGAAAAATAACCCAATTTTAAAAATGGGCAGGCAGGGCCCAGTGACTCAGCCTGTCATTCCAGCACTTTGGGAGGTGGAGAGGAGTGGGCTGTCTGGGCCCGCGGGTTTGAGACCAGCCCCAGCAACTTGGCGAGACTTCGTCGCTACAATAAATCAAAAATTAGCCGGGCGTGGTAGCGTGCTCCTGTAGTTCCAGCTACTTGGAAGGCTGAGGCAGAAGGATCCCCTGCACCCAGCAGGTCGAAGCTGCGGTGGCCGTGAGTGTGCCACTGCACTTTTGCCTGGGCAACAGAGTAAGACTCCAACTCAAAAAATAAATAAATAAAAATGGGCAAACGTTAGAATAGACTTCCCCCCCCCAAAAAAAGATATGTAAATAACCAATAAGCACATGAAAATATGATCAACATCATGAGGGAAATTCAAATCAAAATTCAGAAAGAGACACACCTACTAGGGTGACTATAATTTAAAAAGACAAAAAATAACAAGTGTTGGTAAGAATGTGGAGAAAACAGAATCCCAATACACCCCTGGTAGGAATGCAAATGGTGCAGCAGCTTTGGAAAATGGCTCAGCAGTTTTTTAAAAAGTTAAACATTCAGCTAAAATATAACCTAGGAACTCAACTCCTAGATATACATGCAAAAGAATTGAAAACATATGTCTACACAAAAATCTGTATGTGAATTTTCATAGCAGCACTAGTCATAAAGTTTAAAAGCTGAAAACAAATCAAATTTTCATCAACTGATGAAATGATAAAGTATATTATAACTATACAATGAAATATTATTCAGACACAAAAAGAATGAAATTCTGATACATGCTACAACATGGATCTATCTTGAGAATATTATGCTAAGTGAAGAAGCCAGACACAAGAGACCACATATTGTATGATTCCATTTATATGAAACATCCAAAATAAGCAAATTCATATAGAGACAGTAAATTAGTGGTTGCCAGGGGTTGCAGGGAGAGAAGAATAGGGAGTGACTGCTAATGGGTGTTTTGTTGTTTTGTTTTGTTTTTAGTGGTGGGAGGTGATGAAAATATTCTGAAAGTAAATTATAGTGGTGGTTGCACAACTCTGTGAATATACCCAAACCTATTAAATTGCATATTTTTATTTTATTTTATTTTTTGAGTCGGTGTCTCACTCCATCGCCCAGGCTGAAGTGCAGTGGCACACTCATGGCCACCACAGCCTTGACCTACTGGGCTCAGGGGATCCTTCTGCCTCAGCCTTCCAGTAGCTGGGACTACAGGTGCATGCCACCACATCTGGCCAATTTTTTGATATACTGTAGAGATGAGGTCTCGCCAAGTTGCTCAGGCTGGTGTCAAATCCCTGAGCTCAGGCAATTCTTTAGATTTAGCCTCCGGAAGTGCTGGGATTATAGGCTTGAGTCACCACGTCTGGCTAAAATGGTGAATTGTATTGTATGTGAATTATGTCTCAGTAAAAAGTGAAAATCAGGTTGATACATGTAGAGAAAAAGAGAAGAGAAAACAAATGCTTCACTAAGAGAGTTGGAGGAACTGAAGCCACAACACAGAAAAAGAAGGAAAAATATGAGCCATAGAAGAAAAACAGACAGAAGTTGATATCTTGGGAAGCCAACTGAGAAGAGCATTTCAGAAAGGGAGGATAGTCATCAAGACAAAACTTTAGAGTGGGAGATGGGGTAAACTGAAAAGGGTGTTTGAACAGTTTTGAAATCTCTAGGAAACATTAAAAGAATAATTCAAATCTAGTGTTGAGAGTGGTAGAAGTGAGTGTGTGTGAGGAGATAGATGTAAGTAGTGTGGTGACTTCACTCTTTCAAGCACTTTGTTAACGAAGAAAAGGAACAAAATAAAATTAGAACTCAAAGGGGTGGCAATATCATGGAAACATTTTTAAGCATACAGGAGAATTCAGTATGTGGGGGAAGATAAATGGCAAGTAATTGAATGAGTTATCAGAGGAGGCAGAAGAGAATGAGATTAAGCTTTCAACCCCATGAGCTCAATAAAAGAGGGGTCATGTCCTTTTAAAAGGGAAGAGAGATAGGTTGAGGTTAGTGGCATCAGAAAACTAAGACGAGGTCATTTTACAGTGTTTTCCACAATGTAGTCCACAGGCCTTCCTGCATCAGAATTCACAGGAGTGCACATTAGAATTGCAGATTCCTGAGTTGCACCAAGATCTACTAAATAGGAATGGTTAATGCTGGGGAATCTGCATTTTCATTTGAAAATGTGGACAAATGAGTATCCAGTTAATCAAAGAATTGTCAAGCAGGTTCTGTTGAGGTCAGGAATTCGTAGTGCATCACCTGGAGAGCATGTTGAGCACAGATTATTGGGTCCCAGCACCACAATTTCTAATTCCGTAGGTCTAAGAGTTTATATTTTTAACAAGTTCTTGGGTGATGTGGATGGCTGCTGGTGCAGGATCCATACTTGGAGAACTGCTGTGGTAGTTTATCGAATTATTCTGTGCTGAATAGCTCATGACAGGGCAAGCAGAGCAAATGTCTATCAAGCGTACTTGGGTCTGAGGACTGACAATGTAGCTCCAATGAAAGGACCAGGGGAGATCTGGAAAGAGAGGGCATTGTTGAACAAAGTTCCAGACTAGTAGAAAAGCTGGTAAAGATAAAAGAGGCTAAGGACTTGTGAACATAGGGCAGGGCTAGTGGGATGGAAGATAACGAAAAGGAAAGTGAAGAATCAAAAATGAAAGAGCAGGATGTTTTGGCCAGAAAGGAAAAGTTTGGAGTTGGAGTTCTTGGAGGTGGTTCATAAGTAATAACATGGTTTCACGTGAGACCATGCTAATAGGCCACAGAAGTAGCAAGAAGATGGTGACAAAATGGAAAAGTTTAAGACTGTGAAGCCAGGCTGTAGAATTGTCATGAAGATGAATTGAAACAGGGATGATAACAAGGAAGGGATGGAGAAGGGAACTCTGAGTCTAATGCTGGAAAGATCGAGAAAATATACTGAAGGCTCAGAGACACTGAGCTAGAAATTGGCAGAGCTGAAATAAGAAATCAGCTCCTTCTAACTCCAAAGCCCATGTTTTAGCTATTACACAGTGATGTTTACCTAAAGAATGCTAGTGCGTTAATTCTGAAGGAAGTTACATAAAATTTGTTTCTGTTTTGAAGGTGCTTTGTGACTAGATAATGTCTATGCAATAAATGAATGTGATACTATTCTATTCTATTCCTCCTAGAATGAAATTGCACAATGAAGTCATCTTTTTCAGGTAGAGTAAGGAGAACAGCTCTAGTAAACAATGCTGAAGATGGTTTAACCTTTTCTTCCAGCTTTTTTGATGCATAAGTGCTGTTGGGTATACTTTTTCTATGTGCAGGAAAAAAATCAGCAGAAATAATTTAGGCATATAACCAATCCAGAGGAAACACAAATGGCCAATAAACATATGAAAAGATATTAAATCTCACCAGTAATCAGGGAAGTGTAAATTAAAACTACAATAAGAGAGCATCTTTTACTCATCAGACTAACTATAATTTAAAAGTATGACAATATCAGTATAGAGAGGAGGATGGGCAAACAGATAATCTCATGCCACTCCTGTGGGTATGTAAACAGGAACAGCCACTTGGGAGAAAAGTATGATAATATCTAGCAAAATAAGAAAGGTGCCAACCTACAATATAACATTTCCCTTACTGAATACACACTCTAGGGAAACATTTGACTATGTATACAAGAGGACACATAAATGGCTGTTTACTATAGCATTGCCAAAGATAGCATTAAAAAAATGAGGACCAACCCAAATGCTCATCAGTAAAGAAATGGATAAAATATGAGATCTTCATGAAATGAATTGCTATCCAAATAAAAGAAAGGGACCAGAGCTATAAAAATTAGTAAGAATAGTTCTAAAACACTTAATGTTAAATTTTTTTAAAGTCGCAGAATGAAATGTATAGAATGATTTCATATATATAATTTTTCCAAACCCATAGAAATATTGCATCTTGTTTCTGAATTTTTATTGATGTATGTAAAAGCATTAAAAAGGGTGAATATCAAACTCATCATAGTGGTTGTCTCTGGAGAACAAGGAGAGGGCAATAGGTTGGGAATACAGTCAAAGAGGAGTTTTACATCTTATTATTTTTTCTATATATATGTGTATATATATATAACCTGTGGTTTTTAAAAATGCACACACATACTAAAACAAGAAAAAATATAAAAAGTATTAACATTTTAAACATTTGGGACATGAGAATATGGGTGTTCATTGTATGTCATTCTTTCGAAAAGTTTAATTTTCTAAAAGAAAAATCAAGTGCCTTGGCATTATTCCAGAAAGTCATTTGATTTGTCTCAGGGAAAGAGAAAAATTAGGCTCTGTTAGAAGTGGTCAAGTAGTCAGACTACACATTGTATGTTAATGTTCTGTGACTGTCCCAGACCAGTACATACTGGTGTATGTATTCTCAAGCTAGCTATATGCACATTTTCATCTCTGGAAATCCCAATGGAATCTGTGAAGAGAGATTCCATTGCAAACTTAGATATTCAAGAAAATCATCATTAAAGAGTGGAATGTGAATGAACTGGCTTCTCCAATAAAGACCAGACAAGAGAAATTCTCCCTGGAGAGAAGTAAAGTACAGAAGACAATAGAGAGAATATTTAGGTTACTTCTACTTCACACAATCCTCCTTCCAGCTGGGCAGCTTCTAACACACGCTGTTCTTGTCGCCATTCTTGGAATAACTTTTGGGTCTCAGTCTGACGCTCTGTCTGTGACTATAAACAACTCTTCCTCTACAGTTAGCACAGTCACAGAATAATGACACTGAATTAGAGACATGAATCAAGGCATAAATACTTTTTTATTATGGTAAAATAAATCACTGGTTATCTGTTTCTACAAGCATAAGCAGAATGTACATCAGGCTTTCTGTTTTTTAATCATGTACTGAAACTGAGACATCATTTGTTGAATAACATGTGTTTTTAAAATAGAAGAATGCCTACAATGAAAAAAATGATAGGTGATCTTGTGAGCCTTTGGGGCAAGCATGAGTGACTACGTTCATACAAAAAAAGAGAAAAGAAAGAGTCTTAACAACCCCTACGTGATAGATAAAAAGACATAGTAGCAAGGTAGAAAAAGAACAATGAAAGGGAAAGGGGCTAAACAAAGACAAAAGCATAATAGTCTTTGTAACTGTATCACTCTGGGCTGAAATTAAAGAAGCAGAGTGCACCACCAGCATCCCACACTCAGTAGAAGAATATCGAGGCCTTGTGCCAATAAGGACAGTCTAGTGTACACCACAGAAACAAACAATCCTCAAGTCCTTGTAGCCTAAAAGTTGATTTCTTGCTTCTGTGACCACTCTAGAAGGTTGGCTTGGGGCTATGTCCTGCATTGCCATCCTCACTTTGAGTCTTAGTCTGATAGAGCAACCACTGTAGGAAAATGTTGCCAGTCACCATGGCAGAAAAAAAAAGAGCTTCAAATGTGCAACTAAAGCTCCTACAATGGGGATTCACATCATTTCTGCTAACAAGTCATGTGGCTAAGCCTGAAAACACAATGGGGAGTATCCTCCTCTTACAACTCCCAGCTTGCTGCACCACGCTTTAATGAATTTTGTCCCTATTAAGCCGACCAGGTACCAGGAGGGCATCTTCCTGTAAGAAGAGGCAAATTGAGGAGCAGTCAAGTGATTTCAGTGGTGAAAATGCACTTTCCCAGTGATGTGGAAGGATCACAGCTTAGTCCATCCATGTACAGGAACACAAGTATTGTCTCAGATGGCATAACTTTGGAGGATAATATCTAGCAATGCTAGTGCAAGTGAA
Source organism: Tarsius wallacei (assembly GCA_963574415.1). NCBI lineage: Eukaryota > Metazoa > Chordata > Mammalia > Primates > Tarsiidae > Tarsius > Tarsius wallacei. The sequence continues at coordinate 9,621 of CAUYQG010146968.1, read as the reverse complement.
GAAACCTAAAGAGCTCTGTCTACACAAGATAGACCAAAGAGTTCCCCCAGCCTACTTTTCACCCTTCGCACCACCAAGGGAGACATGGAATTATAGCTTATTTAGGCAGGAAAATTTTGAGCCTCAAACCTTCTTTTAAAATATGAAGAAACTGAGTCACAAAGTTGAATTGAATAATATCACACTGAAGAGACAGCATATGAACAAATGTGGATCCATCCACTTGGATGTTCTATTCAGCTTTCATTCCCTCACCTACTATGTCACACTATCTCAGAGGATCTTTATGTTTAAAACCATCCTATTAATTTTCTATTTAAGAAGAGAACTTATCTTTCTGCCTTCTAAAAGGCTTCAAAGTTTCAGTCCCCACCTCTCTCAACTGACTGACAAATAGGCTGGTCTCAAACTCCTGGCTTCAAGTGATCCTCCCTTCTTGGCCTCCTAAAGTGCTAGGGTTACAAGTGTGAGCCACAGTGCCAGGCCAAGACTGGGTTTTAGATTTGTCACAATGTCAACAATTTATGCATTAACTTTCTCAAGAGATCAGTTCTTATAAACAGTGTTGGTGCACTTTCTGACTTCCAATCATGTCATCTTAATGTCATAAATACAGGATGAAGTGAAGAGAAGAGTGAGTACATGAGTGCTGGGAAAAGAGCTTGCCATTTCTCCTAATCACCTTACAGGCTTTTCTGATTCTCTGTAGGTCTCACCTCTCCTCTCACTCCAAAATTCTTGAAAGCAAGTTCTAAGTAAAAAATATCACGAGTTCATTCTGTTTGGGATAAGGAAAAATAACAACAATAATAATAGACACTCACAAATGGTATGTGTCAAACATTTTACATACATTATTTCTAATCCTTGCATTAATTCAATGAAGAGGCAATATTATTGGTCCCATTTAGAGATGAGATTAACAGAGACCCAGATAATTTAAGGTCATCCATAAGCCCCAACCTGTGAGTCTCCATGGGTTCTTAGTGCTATAAAGATAAATTTCTTCTTGGTCAGCAGAAATAACAGTGCCTTTTCTGGCAAAAGAGAGAACAAAGCTGCTGATATACAGATCTTGTCATTACATATAACTACAACCCTTTAATAATTTCAATTTTATTCATCCCAGTCTCCAACCACTGCTTCTTTCTTTCCAGTTCATTTCCTTGAGTAACTTTAGTCCCATGTTTCTTCAATCCTACTGAGATTTACAATTCAGTGAACCTATCATTTTTTCAATATCTCTGACCCTCTGAGTGTCCTTACTTCTCTTATTATCCAGTTAAAAAAACCTCATGGGCAATCATAATCACCACCTGCATACAATGCAAACTCCCTTTCTCCTCTCCCAAATTATCATTCTCATATTAGCAAAACTCTAACCATGGTTCAATCCAGTTTTCCATTTATCCCTTGGCTCTACTTCTAGGTCTGAATGTGGCTGGAGAAAACACACATCCATGCTGACTAGTCCTTAAACTTATGAATACTGATCTCAGAATGATCAGTAATGATACCTGGTCACCAAATCATATTGCCCTAGTCTCTTCTCGCTACTGTTCTCTCATAGTTCTATTTCATACATTTTCCCACTGTTTTCAACTCCCCAACACTTTATTCCCCTTGGTCTCAGCTGACCTTTATGCTTGTTTCATTGATTAAATAGAAAAATCAATAGAGAACTGCAGTAAGCTGCAACTAACACATTTACCTGCCAATGAGCATTTATACCATATGCTCAGTATTTTCTACTGTTACTAAGAATGGACTGTCTGTCATTCTAGCTAAGACCATGTCCCAACTTGTGAACTGGGTCCTATAATCTCTCACCTACTCAAAGACCTTGTTCCATTATCCCTTTCTTTGCTGTATCATCACTTACTCTAACTCTATAAATCTTTTTTTTCAAATCTGCTTACTGTCTTTTTTAACTTTATTTTATTATAAAGATGTGGGGCATAAGTCTGGATTAGGTACATAAATAATATATGTGCAGGTGAAGTTTGGGCCTTCAACTGGTCCTCACTTCCCCTGGTTTAGGATCAGGTACCTTTATGTAGTTATGTGCCCCCCCCCCCCACATACACACACTTCCTCCTGATTTTGAAAAAATGTAATGTGAATGATATCAGTGTGTTTGTGTGTTAATTTAAAAGATTGAGAGAAGACCTCAAACCATAAATCTTTTAAATTAACACACAAACATGCTGATATCACTCACATTCAATTTTTTCAAAATCATCTCTTGACTTTACTTACCCCTCCATCTATCATCCCATTTTTAACCATCATTAATTCCTTTCCTCTCACTCTCTCTTAAGCATTCTTGAATCAGACTTTCACACCCACTGCCCCACAAAAACTGTTCTCAAGATCACCAGTGATTTCCACACTAATGAAGTCAATGATTGATTTTCAGACTTTATCGTAATTGACCTATTGGCAGTATGAAAAATGATCGCTGCTTCATCATTGAAATAATTTCTTTGCTTGGCTTTCAGGACACAATACATCCCATGTTTTTCCTCTAACTCACTGACAATTCCTTCCCCTGTTCATTTCTAATTTTTTTTTTCTTTTCTTTCTGCTTCATTTCTAAATGATGGTAGATCTCTTCTCTTCCCTAGATGTACTCACTTCTTTGATAACTGTAACCACCGCACTCTCCTGGCTTTAATTATCTTACATATGATCTAGATTCTTAAAATTTCTGTCTCTCCTGAACTCTAGATTCTCAAATGTGAATTCCTGCTTTATTTTTCCACTTAGATGTCTAAGAGATATTTCAAACTTAATATATTCAAAACCAAACTCTTGCTCTAGTCTCCTGTATTAGACAGTATTTTATTGTTTGCAAATGTTTACTAACCCAGTCTGGGAGAGGATGATACTTCTCATCCCAGTGACATCAAGTTGGCTATTCCTAGGCAAAATAAATATGAGCAGAAATGATATGTGTCCTTTCTAAACAGAGCTTTAAGAGTCAGTACATGGTTTCTTATGTTCTCTCATCAGACCAGCAATAATCCAGATAGGAGGTGCTTTATCAATGTGGGTTCCAGAACGAAGAGACATGAATGATATACATATGAATGAGTTGTGTGAGCAAGAAATAAACCTTTGCAGTTATGTCACTAAAGTTTTGTGGTCATTTTATGCTTCCACATGACATAGTCTATCCCACCTGATAGAAAAATGGGTGTCAGAAATGGGTGCTGCTATAACAGAAAAACATGGCATTGGTTTTAGGGTCAGGTAGCAAGAAGAGAAAAAAAATGTCATCAGAATATAGAAAGGATGGTAATCTACAGTACATAGTGCTGAAATGTTTACTTGCAATAACTTGAAAGATAAATGATGGCCTTAATAAGCTTGTTGCTTTGTGGTCGAAAATGTAATGTACCTCAAGAAAGAGATGAGCTCTGAAAAGAGTTATCTGCTTTAAAGCAGAAGTGAGAGGAAATAGAAAGAGTTCTTTAAAAATCCAGGGGCTTGCAGGACTGGAAGATGCAAGTGGTTTTCATTACCAATTATCAAATATAAAACTGAGAAAATCTTTGAACCATAAAGCCTTTATAACTAAACCTTGAGGCAAGGACCAAACAAAAAATGTACTGCCAAGCCCAGACTTTACCACTACACAGTATATCCATGTGAGAAAACCACATTTGTATCCCCTAAATCTATTTTTTAAATGTTTAAGTGGCTGTCATGTTCTTTGTGAAAACCACTAAGATTTTAGGATTATTAGCTACTACAAAATAACCTAAACTATCCCGACAAATAGACCCTCAAAGCTTGCCCACGTAGTCTTTCTCATCTCAATTAATGGCAGTTCAATTATTCTCATTACTCAGGCCAAACCACTTGGAATCATCCCTGAATTTTCTCTTTCATGCATACTCTCAACAAAATGGACAAATCCCATTGTTTCTACCTTAAAAACATATCCAGAATCTACTACTCCTCACTATCTCCACTCCTACACCCTGATTCAAAAAGGCATTGTGGTAGACAGAATAATGACCCCTCCTTCCCATTATATACACACTCTAATTCTTGGAACCTATGAATGTGTTATCTTACATGGCAACAGGGATTTTGTAGATGTGATTAAAGATCCTGGCCTGGAGATAGGGCAATTGACTGCATTATCTGAGTGGACTCAGTCTAATCACATAAATCCCGAAAAGCAAAGAATCTTTCCCAGCTGGAACAGAAAAAGATGTGACAAAGGAAGAAAGGTCAGAGAGATGGCATCACGAGAAAGATTCAACACCCTGTCGATGGTTCTAAGATGTAGAGGCTATGTGAAAGGACTGGAGAAAGGCCTTTAGAAGGTAAGATTACATTCAGCAAGAAAAAGGGGACCTCAGTCCTGCAACCACAAGTGACTATACTCTCCCAACGACTTGAATGAGCAGGAAGTAAACTTGTCCCTAGAGTCCCAAGAAAGGAACACAGCCTGCCAACACCTTGATTATTATCCAGTGATACCTGTACCTGACTATTGACCTACAAACCTATAAAATTATGAATTTTCATTATCTTAAGCCAGCAAGTTTGATGTAATTTGTTACAGCAGCAACAGGAAGCTATTACAGACACCATGCCTTCTTGGATTATTGCAAAAGCCTTTTAAGTTAACTGATCTACCTGCTTCTATCCCTAGCCCCCTATGGTATATTCTCAACAAAGAAGTCAGAGTGGTCTTTTTACCACATGTCAGATTATGTCATTTCCATGCTCAAACTGTCCAATGACTTCTCAGGTCACTCAGAATAAAACCCAAAGTCATTATAATGGTCCCTAAGGTCACAATCTAGTCCTTCATTATCACTATGGGCCCTTCTCTTATTCCTCTGAACCTTGCTTACTCCACTCCAGTCACACTGCCTCCCTTGATGTTCCTGGAATAGACAGGCATGCGCCTCCACCTAAGGACATTCACACTGTCTACTCTCCATACCTGAAATAGTCTTCCCACAGTTATACACATGGCTCTTGCCTTCTTTTTTTTTTTTTTTTGAGTTGGAGTCTCACTCTGTCGCCCAGACTGGAGTGCAGTGGCTGCTCCTGGCCACCACAGCCTCGACCTGCTGGGCTCCGGCGATCCTTCCTTCCTGGAACTACAGGCGCGCACTACCACGCCCGGCTAACTTTTTTTATTTATTGTAGAGATGAGGTCTCACCAAGTTGCGCAGGCGGGTCTCAAACCCGCGGGCTCAGGCAATCCACTCACCTCAGCCTCCCAAGGCGCAGGATTACAGGTTGAGCCACCAAGCCCGGCTTTGCCTTCTTTAAGTTTTGCTCAACTGACCCTTTCTCACCTTGGCCTTCCCTGTTTTATTTAAAATTGTACAACCCTTTCAGTACTTTTCTCTTTTATGTTTCTCAATAGCACCTGTTGTTTTCAAATATATTATTTATTTTATTGATTTCTATCTCCATCCACAAGAATTCAAGTCCTGTGGATGAAGGGATATTTGACTGCTTTGTTGATTGATGTGTCCCCAATACCTGGAATAGAATGTGCCACCTAGTAAACACTCAGTAAATATTTATTAAGTGAATGCATAAGTAAGTGAGTAAATAAGTGAATACATGAGTAGATGGAAAGACCTAGAAGCCTCTGAATGGATCGGGATAATCAGAGTTGAGTGGCATAAGGTTGGTGGACTCACAACTCACTTCTGGAAACGTCCAGTCTCTGTTCATAAACTTGTTTACATACACATTCTAGATTCTTTCTTATTATCACCAATATTTGCATATCTATATCTCCAGAGGCAAAAAACAAAAGGTTCTGATTAATTATTTTCAAACTTCATTTGCTTTAAGCAACATCTGTTACCATCACAATTTTGAACAAAGGAAAAAAATCAGATCACAACCATATAAGATCACTGAGGCAGAGTGGTTAGTAATATAGTCATACCAGAGTTTTAGTCCTGTTTCTACCACTTACTAGTAATGGGACCTTAGGCAAGATATTTAACCTCTGTCTCTGTTAGCCTCTGTCTCATCATACATACTTAATTCACAGAGTTATTGAGAGATACAATCAGTTAGCATGTGTAAATATTCTGCAGTAGTTCCCAGCACATAGTAAATAATCAGTAAGTAGCAATTATTATGGTTAGCACAAGCATGGTTTTCATCCTTTACCACCTCACACTCTGCTTTACCTTACACAATATTCCATGTTCTACCCTGAGCAGCTCTATCATCTGACACAAGCACCTATCTCCTCTTAGCACCATTATGCCCACTCTTCCTCTGGCCCTAAGCTAAAGCTGCAGGTTGTTTCCCTTAGAAGTAAAAGGTCAGACCTAGGCCTGAAACTCTACTGAGTCATGGAGGAAGTATGATTGGAGCTTCCCATAGAGAGACAGATGAGAGGACTAAGGGTAGTATTTCTTGGTCCAGTTTGCATTTCTGTATTTCCTCCTCTTTCATTTCTCCCCTCTATTACACATACTTGTGCAGGAAGCCAGGAGACCAGGAAACCCCTTTATTACAGAAAGGATATCCTTATCAGGATTATGGTCTAGATCACAGAGTCAGAAAATGTTAGAGATAAAGACACACCTGCACACACACATATCAGCCAGGACAAACCCTTTATCTTATGGGTGAATCAACTTCACAGCCAGTCAGGGAAGAATCAGAATTTGAACCCAGATTTCAGTCATCCACCCAGGAATTCTCAGACACTCACTTCTCAGAGTTGCATTAACTGATCTTACCCTTCACTAGTTGTTTTTTTTTCCCCCTATTAACTTGGTATGGTAAAGAAACAGTAATCAAGGCGTGGAAATAAAAGGAAGTGGCAGATATTTTTCAGAAGAGAACATTAATAACTCATTTTCCAAAACCCAAGCTACTGTTGTGTCCCCTCTGAATTAAGCCCCAGCTGTTGTGCCAGACAGACTCCAACATCAAAAATGAGAGGCTTGAATTTAATCAATTTAATTTCTCTGACTCACTAGAATTTTCTCCTTCTAATTAAAACATTCCCTTTAGTATCTGAAAGTAAACCAGACTGGGCAGGAGAAGGTAATGATTCAGTATGATGTGCCACAATTGCTTAGGCACCAATTCAAAAATAGCTCCCGTATTATTAGAGATAGTGGTGTGTTAGTAGAGTATGAGGGACAAGACACACACACACACACACACACACACACACACACACATGTAAAATCAACACAGCAAGTTCTCTATAATATTTTTGACTGAGACAATGTCTTTAAAGTTTCAGTAGTTAAAGCTTCAATAGACCCTGGAAAGTCTAAATACAGGGCTGAACTGACAGGAGAATTGACAGTAGAACTTGAGGGGCTGACTCCTGAACCTCTGTTGATGCATGAAAATGGTTATAATCCCAATTCTGCTAAAATAAATATTTCCAAATCACCATCAGAGAGTACAGCAGGGGCCTTCCATCAGTGGAAAAAGTTATTTTCATAGCTTCCACTTTCTCCAAGAGAGCAATATTTTTGTCAAAGAGACAGTGTTTTCAGCATCTAGGCATAGCAGTTTTGTAACCCTGGTTTGTGACTATATTTGGCAGGGCAAGAAATTAAGATTTATCACAAGACAGTGTTTTTAAAAACTGACTTCAATTTCTTGAAATAACTAATTGATGATGGGCTGTGAGTATTCTGTTTACAAATAACACAATATAATTCATATCAACCCTATCCTCTTTTCAGGATATAAAGGCCTGGTAAACTCTGCTAAAGGGTGTTGAATTTATCCCATTAGCAATGGAGAGCCATCAAAGGTTTTTGAAAAATAAAGTCTCCAGATCACTTTGAAAGCTTAGTGAGCATGGGATTAGAATATTAATGTGAAAGTTTAGGCAAGAGAGGAGGATAAGGTAGAATCAGTTTTTTGTTTGTTTGTTTTTTGTTGTTGTTGTTGCTTGAGTTGGACTCTCACTCCGTCGCCCAGGCTGGAGTATAGTGGCATGCTCACAGCCACCCCAGCCTTGACCTGCTGGGCTCAGGCAATCCTTCCACCTCAGCCTTCCAAGTAGCCAGAACTACAGTTGTGCGCTACCATGCCTGGCTAATTTTTTGATTTTTTTGCAGAGATGAGGGCTTGCCAAGTTGCCCAGGCTGGTCTCGTACCAGTGAGCTCAGGCAATCCTCTCACCTCAGCCTCCCAAAGGGTGCTGGGATTACAGACTTCAGCCACTGCACCTGGCTGAATCGGTTTTTTTAATAAAGAAAAAGAAAAAGAGATTTCAAAAGTAAATGTTGAGGTAGAATTGACAGAACTTGATAACTGATTAAATGGAGATCATTCAACTTATGCTGTTATTAACTGCAATGATAATATGTGAGGCCATTCAATACAAGAAGCACTAATTGGTCTACAAAATACTTTTTCTTTTAAATAAGAGAATTCTGAGATAAGATCAAAAGATCATCAAGCTGGAAGAAAACTTAAGTTAAAAATTAATTTAATGTGTGGCCCAAAATCTTAACAGAAGGAAATTTCGCAGGTTTTAATATATTAATGTTTGAAAATATTTCATGGTAAGAAATATTGGATTAACTGAGGAACTGAAAAGACATCGTCATGTGGCCTGAGAGCCATATTTGTTTCCAAGAGACAGAATTTGTATTTCATGAGTTTCCTTAGAATCTCTGACCAGGCAGTTTAGTTTGGATCAGTTTGGATAAACAAACCAATGTATTGAGCACCAGTCATATACTAGGTGCTAGGGATACAAAAATAAGTATATAAGTTCTCTTATTCTCACAAAGTTTCTAGTCCAAAAGCATCATGAGGCTCAGTTGGCCTTTGGGGCTATCTTTGGTCAGGATACTTCTCTGACATACTGTAGGCCAAGATAGAGGGTTTTCTCTGTGTTCCCAAAGACCTTCCGCATATCTCTTTCACTGAATTTACCACTTGATTCATGGCTACCTGTTTATGTTTTCATCTCTTCCAAAGAAATGTGAGGTTCTATGGTCAGGGGCCATATCTTACTTGTCTTCGCATTTCCAGTATCTTGGACAGTGTCTGGCATATCCTGGGAGCTCAATAACGAACAGATCTTGACTTTTATTCTTCAGGTGAGTTCATTTCATTCTGGAGGCAGAAGGAACAAGACTAGCTCTTAGTAACTCTGAAGACATTTGATAATCACTATCACCCATTCAGACTTCCCTTATTGATTTGGGGAATACTGGAAACTTTGGCAAATTATTTTGTCTTATCCTTCCAGTAACTTAATCATAAACTCTTCTTTTCAGAGTGGTATAGAACAAAAGATCATGGGACTTGAAATCTGGAGATATGTATGAAATACCAACTCCACCATTTGCTATCTGATAATGATGGACAACACTCAGTTTTGCCATTTGGGAGCTGGAGAGAATAAGAATGCTGTCTTCATAGGATTATTCTGAGGATCAAATTAAATGATGTATGTTGTAAACATGATATTGTTATATAGCATGCTGATTACCTAGGATGCCCACCAAGAAAAATGCATTGTTCTTTCTTCTGACTTTAAAAATTTTTTCTTAATTTGATCCTCAGAATAATCCTATGAAGACAGCATTCTTATTCTCTCCAGCTCCCAAATGGCAAAACTGAGTG
>CAUYQG010146966.1:0-18684 GCA_963574415.1 Tarsius wallacei | reverse complement strand
TTATTTATTTATTTTTTGTGTTGGAGTCTCACTCCGTCTCCCAGACTGGAGTGTAGTGGCCGCTCCCGGCCACCGCAGCCTCGACCTGCTGGGCTCCGGCGATCCTTCCGCCTCAGCCTTCCAAGTAGCTGGAACTACAGGCGCACGCTACCACGCCCGGCTGGTTTTTGATTTATTGTGGAGATGAGGTCTTGCCAAGTTGCCCAGGCGGTCTCGAACCCGCAGGCTCAGGCAATCCACTCACCTCAGCCTCCCAAGGTGCGGGATTACAGGCTCAGCCACCGAGCCCGGCTTAATCTTTAAGTTCTTACACTATCCTGTTGGGGCTTGTCCTGGTGACAGTACTCTTAATTTATATAAACCAAAATCTGGGGAACGAGAATGGAAATGAGTATTACAGGTGTAGGATAATGGTGGAAGAAACATGAAGTTGGATCAGGCTTTTATTGACATGGGTCCATTAAGCAGAGATTTTGCATTTAATGTTGCAGTGATGGTTTTTTTGTTTTTTTGAGTTGGAGTCTCACTGTATCGCCCAGGCTAGAGTGCAGTGGCATGCTCACAGCCACCACAGCCTCGACCTGCTGGGCTATGGAGATCCTTCTACCTCAAGTAGCTGAACTACAAGCACGCACCACCACCCCTAGCTAATTTTTTGAATTAATGTAGAGACAAGGTCTCGCCAAGTTGCCCAGGCTGGTCTCAAACACGTGGGTTTAGGCAATCCTTTTGCCTCTGCCTCCCAAAGTTCTGGGATTGCAGGTGTAAGCCACCACACCCAGCCAGCTCGAGGAGTTTTAAAAAGCTCCAAGGGTTTATTGGCATGGCTGGTTGAACATGCATCAACAGATGGCCCACTGTGAGTGCTTGGGAATGCCTGGTTTCTCTTGAGTAATGCTGAGGAAGGGGTTCAAAGGCTTGGGGAGACTGGAATGCTGCAGCAGAATTCTCACTTAAGACCTGTTCACCCCACCTGGGAAGGTCCAGAGGACACAACTTTCACCAGTACCTTGAGGAATGCATTTGTGAGGGGAGTCCCAGCCTCCTTGAAAAGCTGTGACTGCTCCTCTCCGTATGCCACATCTTGCAGTGGGACTGTAGTCATTCTGTTGGAAAACTTAACTGCAAGGTGAGCCTAGTTACCTTAATGAACAGCAGAGGCAAAGCAACAATCAGAATATTCTGACTTATGTAGACCTCTGGTGTTGGCTGATTAATCATGGTGTTTTAGGAGTGAAATTGATAGGAAACATTATTACACTCTTACTTGATCTGTACAAGTAGAAAACGTCCAGGATAGTGAACAAAAATCTACCTTTATGAATTATCAATGTTCCTCGAATTCGACTTGAGCCAGTTTACTCAGAACACCTTGAGTGAAGGGGAGGTTGAGTTCCCTTCCAGGACCCCACTACACTATGGAAAATGTATACTGTTAATCTGCCATCCTTCTCCAAGGGGACCACTAGCCTTTTACCAGGGTAACTGTGCATCAGGGAAAGGGAAATACTCAGACCTTTCGAAGTCTACTGGACACTGGCCCTGAACTTACTTTGATTCCAGGAGACCCGAAATGTCACTGTGGCTGTCCAGTTAGCGTAGGGGACGAGGGTCAATGCCTTCTCTGTACCTGGTGCTGGGCAGGTGAATGAAACTAAGTTCTTACTCTCGTGGAATTTACGTTTTGCTGTAGTTAATTTCAGTTAAAACCACAACCTTACATTTAACTGGAGTGGAAATGAGCAAATACAATTTAAAAAAAGATACACATAGTAAACAACTTAGATAATTTATTTAGAAAGTAGAAAATGAAAAGTATGATGCTAACATTTACTTAGGAATGTGGACAAAATTAGAGGACAGTTAAACTACAGAAAAGGCAGAGATCCTGAAGTGGCTTAGTGGCTATACAACACAAACATACAAAAACCAAATTTCTTTCATGCAAATAAGCATTAAGGAAACAAATATGGGAATGTTTGCAGAACAGGCCACAACAAATATTTTTAAATTTACATAAGAAACTGTACATAAATGAAAAAATAAATTAGGCAATTTACAAGAAATGTTTTACAGATTACAGTAGACTATAACTTAGTTGATTATGAGTAAAATTTGTAGCACATCATACATTTTTACATCACAGATTCAGTGTTATAAGAATTCAGACATGATAAAGCTTAAAGGTGACAAGAATAATGCAACAGACAGAACAAGGCAACTTAAATGGAAATGGCATGTGTAAGTAAAATTAACCTCAAAATTAAAGGATTGGAACACTGAAAACCTTTTCTAGGTATGATTTGGTCTATAACGGGGCAAAATTAAGACAAATGCCATTCAACTTCAGTTAAAATCAGAGTTTCGCTGTAGTTCAAGTAAAAAGTAAAAACATACAATGTATAAAAAAATGATAAAACCACCTTAACAGCACTGACATTCCAATGCAATTAACTATATTTTGGACAAGGAGACTAGGATATTGGTGTTAGTTCTATGAAGTCATCTTTTATTTCTAAATGCTGTAAGCTAAATGAAAGGGGCTACTCAGAAAAAAGTGGCAAATGTCAAAATGGCTTACTACCTGTGACAACCCCTGACTGGGCCAGTTATGATACCCAGATGAGATGCAGACATATGATGTAAAGCTAAGATAGCCTCCAATTACTTATGTATATTTTACAAACTGTAAAAACTGAAAAGTATTCTTGAAAAGCTAATGGTACTGTAAGCTCTGCAATGTATGGAAGATGCTTAGAAGTAACAAAAATGAGTGCTCTCCTGGAATGGAATTAGTTGCATATTTATACAATTCAAACATTTCCATTCCAACCTCATTCACTCCCTTGAAAAACACATTCCTCGTTTGTTTAAACCAAAATTAGTGGCAGTTCCAACAATAAGACTGAAAATCCACAAGAAAAGTAAGCATTGGACTACAGAAGGAGCTAGGATACAAAGATTTTTAGATTTTCCTAAGAAAAAAACAATCTATCCCCTCCCCCCAAACACATCATTGAGTACTAACTGCAGTACCTGAAATCCCAGTATTAGCTGACTGCCCCATTTACTGTCAATAGTAAGGTAGGAATGTCAGACACTTGTCCATCTGATTTTTCTAACCCAAAGGGGAAATGTATTTTAGGTCTTCAACACAGGTTTGTGACATACCAACTTACTTGCTGGCCATTAAACTTTTATCATTTCTCAGAGACAGGGTCTCTATACTGCCCAGGCTGGCCTCAAACTCAGGCTCAAGTGATCCTCCCATCTCAATTTCCTGAGTAGCTGGGATTACTAAATTTTTGCTTTATAATTTTGCTGTAAATTGGATGCTGAACAAAAGGAAGAAGTAATTCCAGAAGGGAGTTCATCCCAAATTTATCCCCACTCGCAATGGTCAGAAATAAGAAACGGCTTTAAAAAGGGGGCCACCAAGCCAGGCACGATGCCTCATGCCTGTAATCCCAGCACTTTGGGAGGAAGAGGACTGCCTCAGCCCACGGGTTTGAGACCAGCCTGGGCAACATGGTGAGACCTTGTCTCTACAATAAATCAAAAAAGTAGTCAGGCATGTGACACGTGCCTGTGGCTCCAGCTACTTGGAAGACTGAGGTGGAGGCATCACCCTTAGGTTAAGCCCAGTAGGTCGAGGCTGCGGTGGCCAAGAGAATGCCACTGCATTCCAGCCTGGGCAACACAGTGAGACTCTGACTCAAAAACAAAACAAAAACACCCGAAATACATCTAACACACAGTCCCCTGACTGGGTCAATTTAAGGTTTTTCTACTTTTTTGATGATGTGAAAGTGATACACATTCAGTAGAAACTGTACTTTTAATTTTGTGTTTTGCTGTTATCCTGGGCTAACTACATGTGGTACAATATTCTTACGTGAGATAGTAAACACTTTTTTATAAAATCGGCTTTGTATGAGATGATTTTGCCCAGCTGGAGGCTGATGTAAGTGTTCTGAGCACATATCAGGCTGGGATGTTTAGCAGTGTACTAAATGCATTTTCAATTTATGATATTTTCAATCTACTACCAGGACAGAACCCATCACAAGTTGAGAGCATCGGTAGTCTAACATCTATGAATTTAGTGGGATGTTTTCTTTTTGTACAATAGAAAAGTTATAATAATGCCCATATAATTTTGAAATTAACACAGTAAAAATTCCAGATACTTTTACAGATTTAAAAAGTATACACACATTTTAATATATATTTATATATACAAAACCTCTCATATTACTTTAAGGTAAAACTACTTGGCCATTATAGGCAGTAACATAATATGAGAGAATAATGAATACCATCCTACTGGTTTGGTGAGAATGCAGTGTCTAGTACCTATTAACATAAATAAAAATCATGTAATAATTACAGAAATATTATGTAAGCACTAAAAATTAACTCCAAAACATGACACCAAATATTTGAAAAAATTGTTTTAAGTCATCCCAAATACTGCCATGAATAAGGCAACTGTCTGTCTCTGGATCCTGAAAAGTGACTTATTTCCCATCCCAACAAATCAATTCCCTCATTTAAAAACAAACCAAAAAGAACATTAAAGGAATAAGACTAGTGATTGGCACTGCTTATAATACAATACCAAATTATGACCCCATACCCACCGAATGCATGGGATAGTCAAATTAACAGGGACGGCTTTAAGAAAACATTTGAACTTTCTGCAAGTGAAAATTACTCAACATTTAGATGAAACAGAAAGGCTGGGATGACTTTCTTTCCTACCACCATTATTTTTGAATGGCCTATTCAAAAACTTTAGAGGAAGAAAAAAATACTTTTTGGGGTCTTTACTGATTATGACTAGGCTTAGCAGAAAATAGATAAGTATTCTCTTAGATATTTGAAAACAGGCAGTAACATAAAGCACATTATATTCTAAAGTTGGCTTAATTCCTTCAGTATGAGAATAACACACACTAGAAGAAACAAACTTATCTGGAAATAGGACATCACTGAAATTTCATGGCATAGCACTTATTGTTTGTGTCAGAGCCTCACTCTGCCGCCCAGACTGGAGTGCAGTGCCATGACATGACTCACTGCAGCCTCAAGATTCTGGGCTCTGGTGATCCTTCTGCCTCAGCTTCCCGAGTACTGGGACTACAGGTATATACCACCATACCCGGCTAATTTTTAAAAATTTTTTATTACTTATAGAAACGAGGTCTTGCTATGTTGCCCAGGCTGATCTCGAACTCCTGAGCTCCAGGAATCCTCCTGCCTTGGCCTCAAAAAATGCTGGGATTACAGGCATGAGCCACCATGCCTGGCCAAATCACTTTAAATAAGGTCAAAGAGTATTATTACAAAAAGGCATTTATTTCTTAATTTTTGTTTACACACACAAGACAGTAAGTTAAATGCCAAATGTATACTCATCTTCATTATTTTTACATGGCTTTAAAGAAAAATTTCCAAAGTACATTTTCAAATGCAAGACTAAAAAGCATAAAGTGCTTAACAGAAAAGACAACTAAAAATATGAAAAAAATTTTGCTTATAATAAGCAAAGTGGTTATTAAGAACATTTGGAAACTATTGCCTGGCTAAGCTTTCCACCCAAGAATACAACCTTAAAAATCAAGGCAAAATGTAATGGACTAATCTTTGAAGGCAAGAATACCATTGAAAAGAGAAAATCTGTTCACTTCAAATTGCATCATTCTGCTTACAGAAAGTCTTTCAAGAACTGGTATGTACCATACAGCAATCATATGCACTTTCAAAGGCAAAAAAAAAAACCTCAGGAATTTTTATATAATCTGATAACTGGCAAATAATCATAACCTCTTAAAGGGCTTTTAATGATCACGTATATTACTGGCAATGGCATTTACTTTACCCAGACTAAGATGCCACTTAATTTCCTGCCTGTTAAGAATAGTGGAACAAGGAATTGTCATGTTAAATTACATGGCAAGTCTAACTAACACTTCGTTTTTGAAGACATCTAGGTATAAAACTGAAACCCATTGGTTATGAAAGCTTCTATTTAAATGGCAATCTTTTTTGGGAGGGGAGGTAGTGGTGGGAAATTCTAGATCTTTTGTTCTTTATAAAGTCCCAAAGCAAACTGACAGTGCTCAAATTAAAATTTGAGAGTTTTTAAGAATGAAAATTAAGTCCAAAAGTTACAAAGATTCTTCTGTGTGTACAGAAGTCAACAATGCATTAGAAAGTCTCTTTATAAATTGGCTGCTTAAAGTTCAATTAGAATTTTAGAAATTAAGAATCATCAAATTTGCTTCAGTGAAGGAAATACATATTTTGGAGATTGCTGGGAACTGCCAGGAAACGTATCTTGGGCAACTTTATTAGTATCACTGGAAAAATGATACACATTACAGTAAAATGGCAGGATGCCAATAGTAGATACTTTAAAAATGATCAGAAATACACTTTCTCTGCATAAAATAAACTAGCCCAAGTAAACTATGATGTTAAATGTAGCATTTGTCACAGGTATAAAACCAGTAGTTACTATCATTCCGTATGATTCTTATCTTATAGATGCCCAAATGAGAAACTTTTAAAATAAATTGAGCCATGACATTTGGCTGAAATATCTAGTCACTACAATGCAAACATTAAAGCAAAGAACATGAAGTCGTTGTAGGATTTTCAAATAGCTACTGAATGACATGAACTCAAAATTCCAAATAGTTTAGATTGTAAAAAAATTGCCTTTGTAAGCTTTCCCCTGCTAAATACTCACTCCTATTATTCATATGTTCATGTCTTTAAGAAAACTGAATTTTAAACACATTAGTACAAAATCAGAAAACTAGATGGAGACATTGTCTTTATCAAGCACCTCTTGATAATCATCTTTACCAAAAACTGTTCTCTATCAAGCCAAACTGTCATCTGTAAAAACACACAGTAATATTTCTTTCATGTAAATAATTTTTAAGCTCAAAGTACACCTAGATTTTTGGAAATTTATAGAGGTGAATTTTTTCCAAGTCTTTCTACTTCCCAAACCATAGGCAACAGACTCAAATAAGTTCACCAACTATTGGACCCCAATAGTTTTTTGCATTTTTGCAAATGTAAAAATGTAAAAAACCAACATTGTAAAAAATGAATTCAAAATAGAAAATACAATTCCCAGGCAAAAAGATTTATCAACTTTGGAACCATAATGCTTTTATTATCAGAATGTATTAAACACTGATCCTTTCTAATAGCTCTGCAATACTGCCTCAGACTCCCACAACTCAAATCAATCCATCTTTTAGATCTCCATAAACTCATTTAAAATAAATGTGATTTTGTTGCAGTTCATAATAAAATAAAATCTTTAGCTTTGATGATTTAGACAGCCTAAAAAGAAACCACTAGGTTTGGGTCTGAGATGAATGTGGTAAAGAAAACAAAATACTGTCAGTGCACTCAAACCATATTCCATTAGAACAGTCCCAGAACCTTATTACATAGGCCCCCAAGTAAGTAACTAAGCTTCCAATCTTAACACGTTCAACATTTTTAACATGTACTGATTAACTCACACACACAAAAAGTGCAATGTCACCAGCCATGTACACCTTCCATGGTTCATTTTAAAATTCAGCTATCATTTACCAACAGTAGTTCAATTATGGCATTTGAGAAAAGTTATACATCTGGGGAAAGATCACATAAACATGCTTTTGGGGAGATATGTTAAAAAAATAATGTTGCCTTAACATTCCTAAAATCATAAAAATGCTCGTTTGATTGCCATTTCAATAATTTTTGATACAGGGTATGTTACTGCCTGCTCACTTAGTAACGAAACAGACTTGTAACAAATATTCAAAATCCATTATTTTCATAAGTGCAACATTTCTGAGACTTTAAGATTTGTGTTTGAGCATACAGTACTGCAATGTTGGTACATAAGATAACAAGATAACCTTTTGGGAGGAAGCTCAATAATCAGAGGCTGTATTGCATTAAGGATTTAACACTGGCTATATACAAAAGGGAAAGCATTTCAATCAGAAATACTCCACGGTATTCAGCTCTTGCCTTTGATATGGCAACACTCAGCAGCTTATGCTTCTCTTTTATCCTTTGGTTCCCAGTGACAGACAATGCAGTAATAATGCCTCTGGTTTCAGTTCCTCTCGGGTGACATTTATTAGCACACAGGAACCTGATGCTTTAGCTGAAATTTGGCAGCCCAAGAAGCGCACCAACTGCTCCAAAGTATCCCTGTGCAATTTTAAGACAACTGTTAATGTAGTACAGCTTTTAAATTAGCATATACCATTAACCACTTAAGAACACACATTTACGCATAATCCATTTGTTCAATAACATTTACATCTACCAATTTCTGTCTTATATACTGTAAAACATTTACAAAAGCTGTATTCTCGATACATATCTCTGAAATATGTATTTTAATGTTTTAATTATTACTGCTGTTATTTTTAGAAATGGGTCTCACTGTGTTGCCCAGGTTGGCCTCAAACTCCTGAGCTCAAGTGATCCTCCCACCTCAGTCTCCTGAGTAACTGGTACTTCATGGGACTTCAGGTATGGGCCACCATGTGTGGCTTTTCTTTTCTTTTTTATTTGAGTTGGAGTCTCACTGTCGCCCAGACTGGAGTGCAGTGGCCACTCCCGGCCACCGCAGCCTCGACCTGCTGGGGCTCCGGCGATCCTTCTGCCTCAGCCTTCCAAGTAGCTGGAACTATAGGTGCGTGCTACCATGCCCAGCTAATTTTTTGATTTATTGTAGAGATGAGGTCTCGCCAAGTTGCCCAGGCGGGTCTCAAACCCGCGGGCTCAGGAAATCCACTCACCTCAGCCTCCCAAAGGCGTGGAATTACAGGCTGAGCCACCGAGTCCGGCTAACAAAAGGATTTAAGTTAAGTTTACTTAATCCAAAACATTATGTGGACTCATAATTGTTCCAATGGAGAACTTAACTGAATGTGGTAAATGAATAAAAAAAAATCTTAAGAGAATAAATTCCCAGTGGTTTGAAACCAGCCTAAGCAACATGGTGAGACCTTGTCTCTACAATAAATCAAAAAATTAGCCGGGTGTGGTGGCATGCGCCTATAGTTCCAGCTACTTGGAAGGTTGAGGTGGAAGGATCACCTGAGCTCAGCAGGTAGAGGCTGTGGTGGCTGTGCGTGTGCCACTGCACTCCAGCCTGGGTGACAGAGTGAGACTCCAACTCCAAATTAAAAAAAAAGAGAGAGAAAATAAACTCCAAAAGTGGTTACTTCTGTACTTCTGGAGATGGGAGTTGGGTTGTGGTGAGAAGATTAAGGAGAATTTTCATTGCTAAGTTATGTATTTTTATATTGTTCACATTTAACATTTGTAATCTCACAAGGAAAAAAACCAAACAAAAAAAAACATTTAACCAGAGAAAACAAAATATTCTGTAAGCATACAAGCATCCCCAGTCATCTGAGGAGCTCAGACCTCACACTGCTTTTTTGGTCAGAACTGTAAAGTTCTAATCTTAATGGAGTGTCTATCAGGTTATATTAACTCCCACCCCAATAGAAACTGAAGTGATGGAGTCAATATTCTACTTACATATATGATTTGTAGCTTTATACTTATATACAGGTAAGAAACAACATATATAATCTGCATATAAAAGAATGTTATTAGAATTCACGAAACATTTTTCTATCATACCTCATGTTCTAGAAACAATGCTTTCAGTTGACCTTTTGACCAGTAATCCAGTGCATATGCCAAAAGTTTCATTGAGAGGGTATTGACACGTAAAAAGTTTCCAACAAAGACAACTCTGTTTATTTTCTAAAAGAAAAGAAGGAAAGTGACTTGTAAAAAAAACAATTAAATTTTAGAATACAAAAGGTTTACAAAATCTTTAACAATTATAAAATTACCTTGTATTAGCATCTACTACATTCCTAGCACACAGCTCCATAATCCTGTGCATGATACATGTCCAAACCCACAGTATGTACAACACCAAAAGAGCAAACCTTAATGTGAACTATGGGCTTTGGTGGTGGTGATCTGTCAACATAAGTTCATAGATTCAAACACATGGACCACTTTATTTGACTGTGAACCGACTCAATTTGACTGTGAACCGAAAGCTGCATTAAAAATAACATCTATTTTTTTTAAAGGTTCTGAAAAGACCCTATCAGATTATAGGTGAGGCTTGTTTTTCAAAATGGCCAATAAATAATCCATTTACCAAAGTAACCTGAAAACAAATTACTGATAAGATTAAAGAAATCGGTGGGGCACAGTGGCTCATGCCTGTAATCCCAGAACTTTGGGAGGTGGAGGCAAGAGGATTGCCCAAGTCCACGTCTCTACAATAAATCAAAAAATTAGCCAGGCAGGGTGGCACACGCCTGTATTTCCAGCTACTTGGAAGGCTGAGGTGGAAGGATCACCTGAGCCCAGCAGGTCGAGGCTACAGTGGCCATGAGGGTGCTACTGCACTCCAGCCTGAGTGTCAGAGTGAGACTCCTACTCAAAAAAAAAAAGAGTAAAGAAATCAAGCCAAGAAAAAGTATTTTAAAATACATTTAGGATAAAATAAGCAGTAAACTTGGTCCATATATTGCAGGGCATGTTTAACAACGACATGCAAACATGGCATCTATAGTTAGCAAGTAATACTAACTGGAGTATGGCATATGTGTTCAACCTCTAGGATTCTGGCGTTCTTTGTCACTAGCCTGATTCATTAAGCTGGCTATTCTTTCATTGCTCAGATTCCACAGTCACTAATTTGGTTTCTTAGGTGCCTCTATGATCAGGAAATCTTAGATGGGGAACTGGTGTTTGGATCTCTAGAAAATCTATTTCTGGCTGGGCTCAGTGGCTCAGCCTGTAATCCTAGCAATTTGGGAGGCCAAGGCGAGTGAATTGCCTGAGCCCATGGGTTCGAGACCAGCTCGGGCAAGCTGGCGAGACCTTCACTACATGCCCATAGTTCTAGCTACCTGGAAGGCTGACATGGGAAAATCGCTGGGAGCCCAGCAGGTGGGCACTGGGGTGGCCATGAGCGTGCCACTGCACTCCAGCCTGGGCGACGGAGATTCCAACTCAAAAAAATAAAATAACTAATAAAAAAAAGAAAATCTATTTCTACTTTCACAATATACCGTGACTTTTTTAAGTGCTAGGATTACAGATGTAAACCACTGCACCTGGCTTATCTTGTGACTTTTGAGTAGAAGTTCTTGCAGGAGTTTACACAGCATAAACTATTGCCTTAATTACTGTTAAGTCAATTGGCCAGTGAAATCTAGACATACAGGACTAAGAACAAAAATTCCAGATTGTTGTCAGTCCCCAAAGTGAAATATTCCCCAAATCTAGGTTAAAAATTCTTGTACTGGCTCCATCAACTAACTTACTACACTTTAAGTTTCTTAAGTTATTAAAAAACTGAGGAGACAAGTTTAGAATAATTCACAGTTTGCATAGTTGTTCTAGCTGCTGGAGCCCTTCTCCCCCAGATAGCTACAGGCATGGTTCCCCCCTCACTTTCCAAGGGACACATTTTCAATACAGCCTTCCTTTAACCATCAATTACTCAGCAATTTGCCCTCTGACCTATTGCCCATCTTCTTTATCCTGTCTACTTTTCTCTTTAAAAAAAATAGCACTTATCACCCAATATACACTAAAGAACTTACTTAGTAAATCACTAGCATGAATGTAAGCTCTGCTAATATATCCCAAGGGCTCAGAACAATGCCTAGCACATGGTACTCTGTAAATATTTACTCAAGAGATAAATGCGTTAATAAACATGAGTTCCTTCAAAAAAAGGAAGCTTCTCAATCCATTAAAAATATTTGACATTTTCAAATATTAAATGGATAAATATATCTATTATATGAAAAATCATCTCTCTCTCTCAAATAAAAATATCCCAACTATGTGATAAATCTAGCAGTACATGCTTTTCACACTTTCTTTGGAGCAAGCAGTGAACATCACTGAATTATCACATGAAGAGCAAGTCTCAATGCCTTCATAGCCCTGTACAATGCTGCTTGATCCATATGCAACAAGGCAGCACTGTAAAGAAGCCGAAGGCAGTGAGAAAATCTCCACAGATTTCACTAACATTTGTATTTATAACAGTACAAATAGGTTTTTAATAATGAGTTACTTCAGAATGTCTTATGCTTAGAAAGAATTTGCTTTTACATCCTCAAGAGATTTAGGTTGTGTTTTTCTATAAAGGTCTCTGGATAAATAGAAAATATAACTTGCTGGGTGTGGTGGTTTTTGCCTGTAATCCCAGCACTTTAGCAGGCAGAGGTGAGGACTGCCTGAGCCCACAGGTTCAAGACCAGCCTGGGCAACATGGCGAGACTTTGTAGCTACAATAATTCAAAAAATCATCTGGGCATGGTGGCGCATGCCTGGAGTTCCAGCTACTTGGAAGGCTGAGGCAGAGGATCACCAGAGCCCAGCAGGACAGTGTTGCAGTGGCTGTGAACATGCCACTGCACTGCAGCCTGGGTGAAACAGTGGAAATCCGACTTAAAAAAAAAAATAGAAAGAAAATACAACTATTTCTCTGACTTCAATCTGAATTATATGCTACTTTCTTTCAAGGCAACAGAACAATTGGGTACATAACATATAGACCTAATAAGTCTTGGAATTTAATTGACTAGATCTTAATCCTAGAGGCCTCCTCAAGGAATTTGAAGAAGTCCTTAGCTGGGCGTGGTGGCTCACGCCTGTAATCCCAGCACTTTGGGAAGTGGAGTCGAAAGGATTACCTGAGTTTAGGGGCTCATGACTAGCCTGGGCACCTTAACAAGACCTCATCACTACAATAAAATTAAAAAATTGGTGGGCATGGTGGTATGCGCCTATAGTTCCACCTACTTGGAAGACTGAGGTGGAAGGACCGCCTGAGTCCAAAAGGTGAGGCTGTGGTATCTCTGAGTGTGCTAATGCACTCCAGTCTGGGTGACAGTCCCTGAACTCAAAAAACAAAAAAACAAAAAGACAAAAAAACAAGGCCCTCCTAGATGCACATAAAACTACAATTCACATTTTTAATCTAATTAAAGTATTTTTTTTACCTCATTAACAGCACACATTCGTGCCACAGAACCAATGTTATTGGTGATAGTAACTAAAGTAGCTCTTGCCAGATCTTCTTTACTAACAGATTCGCGCTTCTCCTTATAAATCATATTCCCAAAACTGCAGAAAAATGAAGAAAACAAAGTCAAATCTGCGAATAACAAGCAACAGTTTATGTATTAGTAGATCTATCTACAACCTGGACATTTTTATGAAATTAGGACCAAAAGAGTAAAAACACACAGGGATAAATAAAAACTAATAAAATCTACACAAGAATAAAGTAGAATCTTTTGAAGTCTCAGGATGGGGCAGATAGTTGTTATAAGAAAGCAAATACTACTAAAATATCTTCATTTTTAAACCGGATTCAAAACAGTTAAATTGACTGACTGACTTAATTTTTTTGAGTTGGAGTCTCTAATCTGTTTCAATTTTATTTTTGAGTTGGAGTCTCACTCTGTCACCCAGGCAGGAGTGCAGTGGTACACCCATGGCCACTGCAGCCTCAAACTCCTGGACTCAGGTGATCCTATCACCTCAGCTTTCCAAGTAGCTGGAGTCACGTGCCACCACACCTGGCTAATTTTGTTATTTATTGTAGAGACAAGGCCTCGTCAAGTTGCTCAGGCTGGTTTCAAACCCCTAGATTCAGGCAATCCTCTTGTCCCTGCCTCCCAGAGTGCTGGGGTTACAGGCGAGAGGCACTGCACCCAGCAAAAGCCTTTATATTTAACTGTTAGCTGGGTGCAGTGGTACATGCCTATAATCCTAGCACTCTGGAAGGCAGAGGTGAGAGGACTGCCTGAGCCCCAGGGGCAACTTGGCGAGACCTTGTCTCTACAATAAATCAAAAAAATTAGCCGGGTGTGGTGGCGTGCGCCTTTGGTTCCAGCTGCTTGGAAGGCTGAGGCAGAAGAAGGATCGCCTGAGCCCACCAGGTCGAGGTTGCAATGGCCATGAGTGTGCCACTGCACTCCAGCCTAGGTGACAGTGAGACTGAGACTCAATTGAAAAAAAAATTGAAGACTTTTTTTTTTTTTGAGTCGGAGTCTCATTCTGTCACGCAGGCTGGAGTGCAATGGCACTCTCACAGCTACCGCAGCCTCGACCTGCTGGACTCAAGCAATCCTTCCGCCTCAGCCTTCCAAGTAACTGGAACTATAGGCACGCACTACTACACTCAGCTATTCTTACAGGACGCCAAGAAAATATAGACAAGTACATTTTGACTTACTTTAAAAAAGTCAATATTACAAAATGTTTCCAAAGGTATCTCAACTTTCGTATCAAATTCCTTTTCATCCAGTCACAACAAAAATTTACAACATGCCAAGCATTGTGCGGGGACACAAAGATGGTACCTTAAGCAATGAATTCGTCTAGTGTAGCACTGTCCAATAGAAATAAAATACTAGCAATATGTGACTTTATACTTTCTACTAGCCACTAGAAAGGTAAAAATAAACAAGTGAAATTAATTTTAATTGTACATTTCATTTAAGTCAATATGGGGGGACCCCAAAAAACCTTAAATTATTTACAAAAATTGAGAAACTTCAGTCATCTTCAAAGTACTCTCCATTTGATGAAATACACCCATAGAGACGCTTTTCCACTGTTCAAAAACAGTTTTTTGAACTCATTGATTCTGATGCCTTTTAGTGCGCCTGCCTTTTTAAATTTTGCTACTCCCACATTGGCAAAAGGTTTCCCTTTGAGGACTTTTTCCATCCAGAGAAACAAAAGAATGTAGCTCAGGATGAGATCTGGTGAATAGGGTAGGTAGGGCACAGGGCTCACGCCATTTTTTGGTCAAAAGCTGTTGGATACTCAGCACAGTGTAGGCAGGTGCATTGTCATGGTGGAAGAAACAGTCACCTGTTTGCCACAACTTGGGACATTTCTTCCACAAATCGAGATGCAACCTTTTCAAAACTTCCAGATGAAAACCGATGGGCTCCTAGGGGGAAGGGGGAGGGGGAAAGGAAGTCTGTACTACAAGAAACCCACCCCCAAAAGACAATTACAGTTTTTGTGGCTCCCCCTTCGTATAACCCAATATTATTTCAATATGTGGCACCCATATTCTAAGTGGCTGATGTAGGCTTGTGGCAAGAGGCTACTATAATGGACAATGCAGGCCTAGACAGAGGAAGAGAGACAGCAAGAGAAGCACTAACTATAATAGGAAAAAGCCAAAGAAATACAAACCAAAAACTAGCCCTGGGAACACAAAGGAAAAAAAAAAATCTCTTACCATTGTGGTAAGAAGGGAAAGTTAAGAAGGTATGACAGTTTTGGAACACAAGGACAAGAAATAGTCAGAAAAAAGAGAAGGAAAACCTTACACAGAGGCAACTAAAGATTAAAAGCACACAGAAACAAGAAACGAAAACATCTATGAGATCACAAGTAACATCAAATGCTCAGAATGAAGGGTCTATGCGAGGAAGAGGCAAAAAAGATTACTGAGGAGTAAGGCAAAGTCCACTACCAAAGGGTACTGGACATCTTGACAAAGAACCTGTGCTGCACAAGCCATGATCAGTAGGAAAGTATAGTGGGAGACAAGACTGATATACAATAGAATAACAGAAAGTATTTAAAAAGCAATGTACAGACTTAAATGGAGAAGTCTTTTTAAAATGTCTGAAGGGCACAAAAGCAGCCTTATACAGATAGAAAGATAAGCCAAGTTCTTCAACAGCAATACTTAACACCATAAAGATGTCATTTGTCCCTAAGTTAGAATGTAAGCTTAATGACTTTCCAAAAAAAGTTGTTTTTTTTTTTGAGTCAGAGTCTGTCGCCCAGGCTAGAGTGCAGTGACACACTCACAGACACCACAGTCTTGACCTGCTGGGCTCAGGCAATCCGTTCACTTCGGCCTTCCAAGTAGCTGGAACCAGAGGCGTGCGCCACCATGCCTGGATAATTTTTTGATTTTTATCGCAGAGACAAGGTCTCACCAAGTTGTCCAGGCTGGTCTGGAACCCCTGGGCTCAGGCAATCCTCTCGCCTCTGTCTCCTAAAGTGCTGGGATTACAGGTGTGAGTCACTGTGCCCAGCCCAAAAGAAGTTTTTAAAATTGTTTGATAATAAAAAAAAAGACTGTAAAGGTCATATAGAAAATTAAACAAGCACAGGGAGGAAACTAGCCCTTCTAGATTTTAAAACATACTTTCATGCCTCTATAAATCTAAGAATGTAGTGATGGTGCAGAAACAGAATAATGAAAAAAGAAGCCAGTGTATGATAAAGAAGCCATCTCAACTCACTGAAATAGAGCAAACTATCAAACACCAGGGCCTTCTGGAAAAACTGAAAAACTAAAGCTGGAATTGTACCTCACATAAAACCTCAAGATAAACTCTAAGTAAATCAAAGACTGAAATATAAAAGTAATACCATTAAAGTATCAAAATAAGGGCTTATTCCTTTATATATTTGGAATGTGGAAGACTTACTTACTATGAATCAATATCCAGAAGCCATAAAAGAAAAGACTGATGAATTCAACTGTATAACAATCCAACAGAAAAACAGAACATGAACAATCACTCACAGAACAGAAATCATGCAAGTTTGTTAACCTCGCTATTGGTAAGAGAAATGCAAATAAATACACTGAGATACCACTTCTCCATCTGATTAGTAAAAAATCCAAGTCTGATAGCATTCTACTGATGAAACAGGCACTTTCATCTACCACTGCTGAGGGTGAAAATAGCACCACTCCTTTGGAGGGCATAACTTACTACCTCAAAAATGCTTTGCAGTCCTTCTTCTAAGAATTTATTCTATAGATAAGCCTACACACATAAAATGACAATCACAATACAGAAAGATTTCTAGGATATATGGTTTTTACAGAATATACAGTATTCTAATATAATAGTACATTACCTTTTGTATAAGAAATGGGGAAGAAAATACATAAAGAAATGTAAGTAGGACACTGAAAAATAAATCAAAGTGGTTTCTTATAGGGTACACTCAGATAAGACTTCTTAATGTATACTACATTTAAACTACATCAATGTTCAAAACTTGGAACCTAAAATGGATACAAGAAAGCACGTTTACAATGTCCTGTTACATTGGCTTGCCAAAAACTAAGTAAGCAACCCAAATTAACATAAATTCAGTAACTTAGCAAATGTTACACTCACCTGGATGCTACAGCCCAACCTGGCAGACCAAATCTTTCATAATCCCCTCCATAAATATCACGGACCAGCTTGTCAGCTTGGGTGCTATCACCCTTGGATGCCATTTCAAGAGCCTCTTCAAAACTTTCACAGCCAGTCAATAAACTGCATAAACCCAGAAAGGTACCCCCTCCAAGGCTAAAGAAAATAAAGAAACTTGGTAAATTAAGTTGCATTTACATAATATATTATTTTTCAAAGTAAAAGGGTGGCTCACTCATTTACTCAACACATGAAAACGTATTACTGAGTAAGTACTGAGATAGTAACATAATGAAAGTTAAATAAAATTGCTTCGTAAGCTAAACACGGTGGTTCAAGCCTGTCATCACAGCACTTTGGAGGTGGAGAAGAGAGAATTACCTGAGCGCAGGGGTTCGAGACCAGCCTGAGCAACATGGCGAGACCGTGTCTCTACAAGAAATAAAAAAATTAGCCAGGCATAGTGGCATGCACCTGTGGTTCCAGTTACTTGGAAAGCTGAGGCGAAAGGATCGCCTGAGCCCAGCAGGTCGAGGCTGTGGTGGCTGTGAGTATACTACTGCACTCCAGCCTGGAAGACAGAGTGAGACACCGACTCAAAAAAAAAGGAAAAAATTGCTTAGTAAAACCAAACTCACTAGATCAAAGAAGAAAACAAAGGGGGGTAAAAAATCACTTGGTGGAAACATGATAGGAGGGACCTTTTAAATATCTCCCAGAGTCTTTACCCTCATAGCTTATACTCTGTAGTTGCTAAAAAGACATTTTTGTGTGTGCATTAAAAAGGAATATTAAAAATTAGTACCAGGAGAATTAAAAGGAAAATATCTGTAATTTCTTTTTTTTTCTTGAGTTGGAATCTCACTCTGTCACCCAGGCTGGAGTGCAGTGGCACACTCACAGCCACCGCTCGACCTGCTGGGTTCAGGCGATCCTTCTGCTGCAGCCTTCCAAGTAGCTGGAACTACAGGCATGCACTACCACGCCTGGCTAATTTTCTGATTTATTGTAGAGATGAGGTCTCGCCAAGTCACTCAGGCTGTTCTTGAACCCCTGGGCTCAGGCAACCCTCTCATCTCAGCCTCCTAAAGTGCTGGGATTACGGGCTGAGCCACAGCCCCCGGCCAATATCTCTAATTTAAAATTACTTCTTTTTTTTTTTTGAGTTGGAGTCTCACTCTGTCACCCAGACTGGAGTGCAATGGCCGCTCCCGGCCACCGCAGCCTCGACCTGCTGGGCTCCGGCGATCCTTCCGCCTCAGCCTTCCAAGTAGCTGGAACTACAGGCGCGCCTTACCACGCCTGGCTAATTTTTTGATTTATTGTAGAGATGAGGTCTCGCTTGTTTCTTTTAAAGAAAGAATTGCAGCATTATTTCTGG
>CAUYQG010146965.1:0-23860 GCA_963574415.1 Tarsius wallacei | reverse complement strand
GTGGCTGTGAGTGTGCCACTGCACTCCAATCTGTGTGATGGAGTGAGACCACAAATCAAAAAAGAAAAAGAAAGAAAAGATACCTGCATACACATGTTTATTGTATTTATTGCAGCATTATTCACAATAGCAAAAACATGAAAACAACCATGCTGCCCATCGAAAGAGGACTGGATAAAAAAACATGGTACACAAACATGATGGAATATTACGCAGCCATAAAGAAGGACAAAATTATGAACTTGAATGGTCTTAGAGTCTATAATACTGAGTGATCTATCACAGAAACAAAGAACCGAGTACCACATGTTCTCACACATAAGTGGACATTGAACAATTATCATAATACTACAAGAAAGGGATTGGCAGTTGGATGCAGTGGCTCAGACCTGTAATCCCAGCACTTTGGGAGGTCAAGGTGAGAGGACTGCTTGAGCCTGCAGATTTGAGAACAGCCTGGGCAACTTGGTGAGACCTCGTCTCCACAATAAATAAAAAAATTAGCTGGGCATGGTAGTGCATGTCTGTCGTTCTGGCTCCCTGGAAGGTTGAGGCAGAGGGATCACCGGAGCCCAGCAGGTTGATGCTGGGGTGGTCGTGAGTGTGCCATGGCACTCTAGCCTGGGCAACAACAACAAAAAAGGAATTGGCAGTAGTGGGAAACTGCCAGGGAAGGGGTGGCACACCTCATTAACAAGGGTACCTGCATAATGAACATTTGTATACCTAACCCTGAATTGTACCCCACATATTTAAAGTAAAAATTTAAAAAAAAGAAAAAAGGAATACTATTCCAGCAACTGCTCATCTCTCTACTGAATCAGCTATTTTTTCCTCTTTCTCCAATGATTTCTATTAACATAGAAATAAATGCAATATCTGTCATCTTAATAAAAACAAAACAGCACCAACAAAAACCTACCACATGCCCCCATACATCATGCTTTAGCTAACACTATATTTCTCTGTTGTCCTTTGAAGTAAAACTGCTCAAAAGTTTATCTTTCATTCTCCGAAAACTAATCTAAGCAGTTTGTCTCCACTATGCCATGAAATATGTTCTTATAAAAGTCACCAATGATTCCACGCTACAAAATCAAATGGTTAATTTGCAGTCCCTCTTGATCCATTTGAAACATGTGACAGGTTGATATTCTTTTACTTACTTCTGTAATGCATTCTTATTTTTCCCGTATCTAATTTACTGCTCCTTCTCCATCTCCTTTATTCTTCGTTTCTCTAACCTGTAAACATTGGTATGCTCCAGTCTCATTTTCCAGATGTCTTCTCTATCTACACTTATTCCCTATAATAGTTTTTCAAAATTTTTTTTTACCATAACCCAACAAACATCCCACACACTCACACATAACAAAAACAACAAAAAATTTTAATTATGACCCACAGCATATAATAGGTACTTGTGTGTGTGTTTATATAATTAAAACTTTCTATTAATATGAATATCCTGGTCTCAATCCCCTAAATAAAGTTCTTGATTTAAAAATGAGTTACAACTCACAGTTAAAAGAAACACTTTTCTATATACTAACTCCCATATTTACATTTCTAGTTTTATCCTACTTCCTAACTCTTGACTTATATATCAATCATTCTTCAACATATATATTTGGACATTTAATAAGATTTTTTGCATTTAATGAATCAAAAGCTGAATTCCCACTCCTCTCAAAAAACTAGTCTTTTCCATTCTATTCTACTGAAGAACTCTCAGTAAACGGCAACACCATTCTTAGGACAAATAACTTAAGTGTAATATTTTTCCCCTGAAAGGTGACTGCTTGTTCACGTTCCCTGTATTTTTTCCTCCTGTATCCAGTCACATCTGCTGAGGAGATATATCTATCAGAATTTCACAATATTTCACCAAACAGTCCCATGCATGTGAGGGTCGCAGGTCTGAATCAAATTCTCCTTCAACTCAGCAGAGCTAGCAGGTGGTCAAGCAGTCTTCCTAAACTCTAGTAAAATCTCCTGGCTACCTCTTAAAGACATCTGTTAGACTAATTCTTGACTTTTCTTTTTCTCTTCTCTCTCTCTCTCTCTCTCTTTTCTTCAGTCGGAGTCTCACTCTGTTGCCTGGCTGGGGTGCAGAAGCACAACCAAGGTTCACCGCAGCCTCCAACTCCTGGGCTCAAGTGATCCTCCTGCTTCAGTCTCCCAAGCAGCTGAGACTAGAGGTACACACACCACTATGTCTGGCTAATTTTTTTTTTGTAGAGACAAGATCTTGCAATGTTGCTTAGGCTAGTCTTGAACTCCTAGGCTCAAGCAATCATCTTGCCTTGCGTCCCCCTGCCCATAGTACTGGGATTACAGGCATGAGCCACCACATGTCTTTTTTTTTCTTTTGGAGTTGGAGTCTCACTCTGTCGCTCAGGCTGGAGTGCACTGGCACACACGCTCACGGCCACGCCAGAGTTGACCTGCTGGGTTCAGGCGATCCTTCTGCCTCAGCCTGAAACTACAGGCATGGACTACCACAACCAGCTAATTTTTGATTTATTGTAGAGATGAAGTCTCGCCAAGTTGCCCGGGCTGGTCTCAAACCCATAGGTTCAGGCAATCCACTCCGCCTTGGCCTCCCAAAGTGCTAGTATTACAGGCTGAGCCACCAAGCCCAGCCCAACCTGATATTTTCATGATTTACTCATTTACATTCAGGATTCACCTTTAATGTCACTTTACAAGTGAGGCCTTCCATGACAGCCCTATATAAAATAAAACAACCCCCCATGAACTTTCCTAGTCCTAGTCTCCTGTGTTTTTTCTTCATTGTACTTATCATCAATTCTATGTTGTCTATCTGCACCAGCTAGAATATGAAGTCTATGGGAGCAAAGATTTTATCTTCTCTCTCTGTTAACAGTGAAATGTAAATGAACATCTATATTCAGTAGTATGTACCCAAACCACAGAAGGAATCTAATGTAATCTATACTTGGAAACAGTACTCTTATTGGGCTTCTTCTACACAATCTGTGCTTTCAGAAAAATGGTTCTCAATCTTTTTCTGTCACACCTGAGGGGCAGAGAGTATAGCATATCCTGTCAGTACTGGTGACTAACGTTGACAATCCATATTAATCTAGGTCCAAGCTGGACCAGCAAATATTGTCTCTCAGACTGTAAGTACCTTGGCTGTCTTTTAGAATAATTTTCACTGACCTATACTTTGGTATTCTGCTATCAGCTTGAATAAGTGATGCCTTACAAAACACCTTTATATTGTCATCATTATTACAGTAATAAGACTTTTAAAAATATTATTTATGAGTTTTTACTATGTATCAACTGATCTGCTAGGTGTCTTTTATGTATTAGCTCACTGAATCTTTACAAAAATCACTACTATTCCTATTAGTCTCCTCTTTTAACATATAGAAAATTGAGATTCAGAAGGTAAGTAACTTTCCTAAGGTTGCAAATCTAGTAAATCAGAAGAACAAGAATTTAAAGTATGCTATACCCAATACCAATCCTCATGTTAATTACTATACTATAATGCCCTAATATAACATTCCAGTTGATAAATTTATGTAAGAGCTACAAGCAAGAGAAAACTTGCATTTCTCTAAGAAATAGACATTAAGAGCTATAGAAAAATGATGGTGCGTCACCTTTCACTTTGATCTCCAGGAACTAAAAATTCAGCTCAGAAAAAAGTAAGTCCTTATGGCCCAGATATTTCAATGCATCTTGATCACCTCATATAATTTATGTTTTTCCTAATTCTTTATATATTTCCTTTATATCCTATCAATCAATACTCCACTTTTAAAATGCATATATTCCACTGAGATTGTTATATTAAAACAGCTGAAATATTATAAAACATAAGTAACAAAGTTACAATTCAACAGTTCTAACACTGAAACCCAATCATGTACATGCATTTTGAAAGAGAATACAAAGACAAAAGAAATAGAACCTTAATGGTACACTAGGTTATAAGGTTGATATTCTAGGGGCTGAGAGAATGACTCTGGACATAGCAGATAAAGAAGTAAGGATACTGAGATGAGCAAAATTCACAGTGGTAAGTCCAACCACATAGCCAGAAGCTAATTAATATTCAGTGATCACCATCACTGTCATTATCTAACAAAACAATAACTTCTCTGAATGGAACTAGGCACAGGTTATATGGAGAAAACCAATCACTTTCTCTTTCTTTTCCTATCTTCTTTACTACTTTCAAGAAAGGCCAAACTCTTTCACAGGGTAACTACTCAGAAGTTAACAAATACATTATACCATGCACAAGTTAACAAATACACTGAGAAGTTTCTAAATACTGTTTTACATCAAGAGAAGAATGCTCTTCTCAAAGAACAATCCACAAAGTATTTCACTTAAAGGCAACTGCAGTTGACAATATTATATGACAACTTAAATGAGCCATGAAACATATAACTAAAAATAAAGTACATGCCATCAATAAAATCTATGTTCTTTTTAAGGCTCAAAGGGAATATAAGCCAAGATAATCTTCCAGATAAACTACAAACTTACCTTAGCTACTTCTTCTTCTAATCGTTCTTTGTACTGTTTTTCCAGCAACTTAACCATATTTGTTTCCCACGTCACTCCAAATTCACCAGAAAACTTAATTAAAAAGAAAAACAGGCATTAATTTACACTAAGTATACACCATTTATTTCTACACTTCTACTCTCAAAATGTCTCCAAAATATCACTATTTCTGAGAAAACTTCTGGATACTCTCAGTAAAAAAAAGAGTAATACTACTAAATAATTATACTTACTGCTATAAACTTAAGATGGAAAGGGAAATATATTTACACCCACTAACATATAGTTGTAGGGCAGAAAAATGATCTTTAACTATAACTAATAAGATATATGTGCGTGAATGTATTTTCTTTTAAGTAAAATGTTAAACAGTGGCTACCTTTGCCCATGAAATAACAAGTAAATTTTCTTTTCTTCTTGCAACTTATTAATAGTATCCAATTTTCAACAAATACACATTATTTTTATCAATGGAAAAACCATAAAATTAAAAAAAATGTTCCTAGCATGCAAGTATGTATTTATTTACCAATTATCAGAATTTCATCCAAATAGATATTCCACATAGAATCAGTGTAGAAGAATCAAGAATGTGGCTAACATCTTTCCTTTGAATCCAGAGTGAGAAAGAGCAATAATTTTTATTTTCTCTAGGACTTAGGAGCTACTGAATGAAGACCACAATTTTGCAGTTACAGATTTGAAAAAAGTTGCAGGTTTGGGAAATTGGGAATAATACAATGTTGAGGAGAGCCAGAGGGTGGTTAAACTAGATGGTATGCACTGTAAAAGATGTGATACTATTACATATCTTACAGACTCTGGCGGAGAAAGCCTAATCCATCATCCGAGCCCTAGCATCTTGGATTCTGGAGATTCCTAAACACTATTCTGGAGATGGCCTTGTCCAATTTCCCACTCTAGGAAGAAAAAGCTATGTTGGCTAGGGCACTGAAACGAATTAATTACATAGCCCATACATGCTATACAAAACAAGACAAATTTTAAACTATAACATATTTACAGGGAAAAAAAACCCTCATACTTAACTTTCTCTGTGTTCTTCCTATGCTATAAAAAATATATTAAATTTCGTTACTTATATGTTCTAGGTCTTTTAAAAGTATGGTCTCCACATTTATTATGTGGACTTCTCAGCAACTATTTATTGATAACAGCTAAACCACAGACATAAAAATGATAGTAAGAAAATAAAAATCAGTGTACATAACAGTTTAAAGATAAAGATTAAAAATATAATACCTCCATTGTACCGATATTCTCTTTTACACAACTTCCAGAGTGTACTGCTCTCTGTACATCTGATTCTGTAATTACCACTGAGTCAGTGGAGAAGCTAAATAAAAGTAAAAGAGGGTAAGAGAATTAGAGTTGTATGGGCTTGTCCAAAATTTATACCATGCATAAAATGTGTACTCAGGCAGAGGAGACTGAAGTGATAAGTCAAGGGTTATAGGTATTGTCACTTAAATCATATTTTTGACTGATATTGTCATCTAAAAGTAACACAAATGAATTATAGAGTATTTTAACAGATCACCAACTGAAATACTACACCATTAAAAAAATCTACAAATGTATGATATGGATTTACTTATAGGTATTGACATTAAAAAAAATTATCTAAAATACATTATTGAGTTGGAGACTATCACCCTAACTGAAGTAACGCAGGAACAAAAAAAACAAATATTGTATCACATGTTCTCACTTGTAAGCAGAACCTAAGCCATGGGTCTTAAGCCATGGGTCTGCAGAGGCATATAGGATGGTATAATGGGCAATGGAAACTCAAAAGGGGAAGGGTAGGTAGGGGGCAGGGATGAGAAATCACCTATTGAGTACAATGTGCACTAGTAGGGGTGATGGGTACACTTAAGGCCCAGACTTCTTCACTAATATACAATGTATCCATGTAACCCAAAACTATTTGCACCCCCTAAAGATGCTGGAACAAAAATAAATAAATAAAGGGTATTATTGAGTTAAAAAAAGTTTGTAGGATGTCACCTTTATTTTTTTAAACTTGTTTTACATGTATACACAAAAAAGTTGTTTTTTTTTATGACTACATATCAAAAGTAACAACAGTTACCTACAGTGAAACTGGAGAACGACAAAGTAAAATGGAGAATCTTAATTTATACATTACTGCTTTAGGACTTTTTTGTTTTTAATCTATTTATATATCTTTCAGTATTCATATCTATAAATTGTGTTATACTGTGTATTACTTACACTCACATTTTATAAAAAAGACTTTCTCTTAAAATGCTTAACTTGGGTCATAAAAATAAGATAGCATTTAGGAGTTATGGGAAAAAAATAAAAGGAGAAAATTATAATTTTTGCTCTGTGAAACATAATTTCTCATGCCCATTTTCATATACCACCCTCCTCTTGACCACACACACCTTCTCTGTGTGGCCAGATACAAGTTATGTCATCATCCTATTTCATAACTTACATAACCCCTAATAATGGACATTTGGTTGTTTCTAAGTTTCTAAATAATTGTTCACTATCACAAACAATGCTATAATATAGATATTCACAAATATATCTATGAACACTTCCATATATATTTCTATATGATAAAACTTACAATTGTCCAGCTTGCTAGTTAAAATTTTAATACAGTGCCATACTCCAAAAAGTTTTATTTATTTTACTTATATCAGAATCATTAAGTATTTTCTGAAAACTTCAGCAAGTAGGAGCTGTTATAATCTTAAAACTTTGCTAGACCATGTATATCTTTATTTTTGAGATTACACTTTCAAATGCTACTGGTCATTTAAGTTTTTTCCCCTGTGAACTGCCTTGTCATGTTCCACGTCCATCCCATGTTTCCAAACACTGGTTTCCCTTGTTCTTCTCTGCCTTCTTGTCTTCTGTCTTTCTCATTATTCTGTCTGTTTTTCTCCTGTGCCTTGCATACTCTATTCTGATCCTGGCCTTATGTTTTGGGTTTTATTTTCACAGTCTAGAAAATCCTCCTGATTACCTATCCAACCATTATGATCCAAACTCCAAAAAGTATTACTTAGTCCACAGTGACTTCATTCTGTAAGCTTCACAGCATTTAAAAGTGCTTACTCCAAATTGAAAAAAGTAGTCTGGCTAAAACTGAATGAATTGGTTTCCTCTTACAATTAAGCTCCTACTCCTCCTCAGCCCACTGCTGTTCTCCCTGTTTACATTAATGTACTGTCATTCTCCATATTCCCAAACTTAAACAACACAGACATCTTTGATATTTCCCTCTGCTTTGCTTCCAAAATTCCTTCCATCACAATGTCTCAATATTCATCCTTCATTTCCATTTCCCTGGTACCACTCTAACAGACAGTATTACAAAAACTGTGCGTGAAAAATGCCACACAGACATGGGTTAATATTCTAGCACTTCAGTTATATCACTATGTTATATTCCCCAACCACCACCTTTAAAAATTCATCTTGTGAATAATTATTACTTCAGTAATTAGACTGAAATCCCCTGAAGGAATTGGCCACTTAATATACATTTAATTCTTTCTCCATGGCATCCAGTCAAGGCTCTTCCAAATTACGGTTGCATTTAATCCTCACAATCTTAAACCTAATTATTATTATCCCTATTATTATTTAGAGATGCTTAAATAATTTGTCCAAGATCATATAGCCAGGGAAAGGTCAAATGAGGAGTCAAATGCACATCTGTCTGACTCTAAAACCCATGGTCTTTTCTAATCCCTCAGTCACTTCTCTCAGAGGCTTCTAGTATGAAGTCACTAAATGTTTGTTAAAAGTTGACAACTATTTTTCTTAAATCATTTCAAATCTGCCTACAGAGAATAGCGTACTCTATTCAAAATGTGTTATGGCTCATCCAAAATATGTAATATTTACAAAAAATAATTTTAACTTATTAGCAGTAAAAATGAGCACAGAAGTGAGTAACACTTTCTTCAGCAGGGGAGAGTACACTAATAGTTTTAGTTGAAAGGTATTTTTAACACATTTTCACTGAGTATTATAGAAACTACGAGAGTGGAGCTGGCATAAGCCCAAATTCAGGAACAACAAAGTAAGTTATGTTTCCAGAAACCTTCCTTTTCTTCATGCTTTGGAGAGAAAGCATCACTAACTAAAGGAAGATTACTTGAAAACTGATTGGTTAATAGAGTATTCTGGCTGTATACCCATTTTCTTTCATATCAGTGGTTTCCAAATGTCAATCCATGGGCTTCATGCTTCAAAATCACACTGTTAAAACACAAGTTTCTAGGTTCCATCCCAAAGCTAATGAGTATGACTCATGAAATGTATAATCCAGTAATTTGTAAGTATTTAAAGTATACTTAAAATTTAAGTATACTTTAAATACTTTAAATTATTTTAAGTAGTTTAAATATACTTAAATAAATTTAATATTTATTAAAAATATTTTACCTCAATAGGAGATAAAAAGTCAGAGAGGTAATGGGTACTCATCATGTATGACCTAGTAAGGCACTGTAAGAACAGAAAAGCATTAAAATAACATGATCTATCTTATATTTTAAAAGCAAGATGTGACAACTGTGTTGACTGAGCTGAGAACCGACTTCAGGAAGAAGTTAGGATAATGGCAGGGCCAGCAGAGAGATGAGAAGCAAAGCAGTGCAGCTCAGACAATTCTGAAGGTACAAAAACAGGATTTCTTGATAGATTGTAAAAGAAGCACGACAGAAAATCTCCACTGTTTCTCATGTATGGTCAAGTTTGGAAACCACCAATCGCAAAAAAAATGGGCGCTTTATAAGGCTGTGCCAATAATAAGCAAACAATTTTAAAACTTATATTTAGCCTTCATATAAACAAGGGAGTATTTGGGATCAAGATGGCCAATGTAACGCAGCTAAAGAGTGTTTCTCCTACAGAATAAACCAAGATAGAGTTTTTTCATCACTCAGAAAGGAACAGAACCAGTTACAAGCCCTATGACCCTTCACAGTGATAATAACCACATAGTGCAAAGAAGAAAAATAATCCATTGACCTGGGTTGGAAATAGCCAGACTCTCACCTGTACTACTACCACAGTTGACTTGTAGTGTCCAGACACAGTGGGGAAGGTGAGGGGAATTCAGGAGTTCTGTGCTCCTGCCACAGATGTAGAGGGGTGGGTCTCTGAGCCTTGTGGGAATCCAGTCCCTCACAGAAAACTGCCTTATCCACAGCTGTGGTCTGCCCAAGCCAAGATGGAATGGCACAGGAAAAAGGAAAGCTTTGAGCAGTGCCAGTTGATATTTCCCATGAACTTAATTAAGCCTTATGGGCAGCACAACTGCTTTCTAGCTGGTCTGGGAGAGTTCAGGCCCCAAGGACAAACTCTTGGGTTCAGAAACTTCCTGGCCAGGGTGGGCTGCCTGAGAACACCAGAGACGCTGAGGCCAACTACACTTTGACATTGACAAGGCAAACTGCCTGACATCAAGGCAGAAAGCCAGGTGGAACCTGTTGCCACAGCAAACTCACTTCCAATATAAACTCTTCTAGGCTGGCCCTGCACAACAGCCTTACCCCCAGTGGCCTGGGTCCTTCTCAGAATCCCCACTGGGGTAGCCAAGAGTGCACTCTTGTGGGGTACTAGAGCGCCTTCCTTCCACACCTCCCAAACTCCCCTAAAAAATCCAAACAAAGAATTTGAGTGATTCTCCAGAGCCCCACCCTCTGTCTAGGCTGGCTGGGCACTTCCTTGGAGCAGCACATGCCAAGGTGAAACCTCACAGCCACCAATGCAGCTGGCTTTCTCCCATAAGTGCCACCTCCTTGCTGGAGGTCAATAGTATGGCCAATCACATCGGATATAATGACTCAGCTTTGGAGAAGGAATGATCCCAAACTTTAGCTAAAACCACTTTCTAAGCAATCCAGTCATACAGGATGCCATAAGCCAGTGCAGATACTCAGCAGAGGACTGCCACAGCTGGCAACTAAGAAACTCATCCCGCTAACCTCTAATAAGAAGAAACAGTCTACCCAAAATGAGAAGGAACCACAACGATAATCTGAAAATAGAAAAAAACAGAGTTCTCCGACAACCCAAAAGACCACATCAAATCTTCTGCAATGAACTGTAACCAAAATGTAATTTTGGAAATCCCAGACATATAATTCAAAAGGTTAACTATAAAACTGACCAATCAATTTCAGAAGAAAATTGAAAACCAACATAAATAAATTTTAAAAATGGTTCAGGACATGAATGAAAAACTCTCCAGAGAGACAGACACCTTAAAAAAAAAAGAGAGCTGACGTTCTGGAAATGAAATAATCATTAAGGGAAGTAAAAACTACAGTGGAAAGTTTTAAAGGTAGACTAGAACAAGCAGAAGAAAGGATCTCAGTACTTGAAGATAAGGATTTTGAATTAACCCAATCAGACAACAGTAAAGAAAAAAAAATCAAGAGAACAAAACAAAGTCTCCAAAAAATATGAAATTAGGTAAAACATGCAGACCTAAGAATCATACGTGTTCCTGAGGCAGAAGAGATAGCAACAGGATTGAAAAATCTATTTGAGGGAATAATGAAGGAAAATGTCCCTGTCCTTGCCAGAAATCTAAACATCCAAATGTAAGAAACTCAAAGAATCCCTAGAAGATTCATTGCAAAAAGGTCATCCCCAAGGCATATAATCATCTAGTTACACAAAGATAATGTGAAGGAAAGAATTTTAAAAGCAGTGAGACAAAAACATCAAATAACTTACAAAGGTAAACCTATCAGATGAACAGAAGTCTTGTCAGAAGAAAGCCTATTAGTCAGAAAGTACTGGGGCCCCATCTTCAATCTTCTCAAACAGAATAAGTCTGCCAAGGATTTTGTATCGCACAAAACTAAATTTCATAAATAAAGGAAAAATGAAGTCTTTCTCAGACAAGCAAATGCTGAGAGTATTTGTTACCACTAGACCAGCTCTACAAGAGATACTCAAAGGATTCTAAATATAAACAAAAGGTCAGAATACATCAGTAGAAAAACCCTGAATATCACAAAGGTCACAGACCTTATAGAACACCAACACAATAAGACAGCAAAGCAAAAATATAACAACCAGTATGATGAATGGAATAGTACTTTACAAAATCATTATTAACTCTGAATGTAAATGGTCTCAGTACCCCACTAACAAGATACTGACAGCAGAATGAATAAAAAAACAAAACTCAAATATCTGTTGCCTTGAAAAGACCCACTTAAATCACAAAGACTTCTATAGATTCAAGGTAAAGGGGTAGGGAAAAAATGTTCCACGTAAATGGAAACCAAAAATGAGCAAGAGTAAGCATTCTTGTATCAGATAAAACAGACTTTAAATAGACAACAGTAAAAAAAAGACAAAGATAGTTATTATATAATGATAAAAGGATCAATCCAACAAGACATAACTACTTTAAGTATATATGCACCTAACACCAGAGCACCCAGCTTTATAAAACAAATTCTACTAGACCACCCCAAAAAAAGAGATACTGGGAAACTTCAACACTTCACTGACAGCAAAAGACAGAACATCAAGGCAGAAAGTCATTAAAGAAACATTGGTGTTAAACCAGACTCTACAGCAAATGGAACCAACAGACATCTACAGAACATGCCATCTCAAAACTATAGACTACACATTTTTCAACACATAGAACATTCTCCAAGATAGACCAGATTATAGGCCATATAACAAGTCTCAATAAATCCCCCCAAATTGAAATCATATCAAGCACCTTCTCAGACCACAGTGAAATAAAACTAGAAACTGACTCCAAGAAGAACTCATGAAAGCAAACAAAAACATGGCAGTCAATCTGCTCTTGCGTGATCCTTGGATCAAAAATGAAATCCAGATAGAAATTTAAAAATTCTTTGAAATAAATGACAATGAAACAAGTTATCAAAACCTCTGGGACACAACCAAAGCTGTGATCAGAGAAAAACTTATAGCACTTAAGGTCTACAGTAATAAGACTGAAAGACTGCATATCAACAAACTAACATCACGCCTGAAGGAACTAGAAAAACACAAACAAACCAAACCCAAAGCTAACAAAAGAAAAGAAATAATGAAGACCAGAGCAGAACTAAATGAAATTGAAATTTGAAAAATATAAGGATCAATGAACCAAATTTGGTTTTTGAAAAGATAAATAAAATTGATAGACTGACAGCTAGAATAATTAAGAAACGAAGAGAGAAGATTCTAATGAGCTCACTCACAAATGAAAATGGAGACATTATAACCGATATGATGGAAATAATATAAACAAGACTATTATGAACACCTCTATGCAAACAAACTAGACAATCTATGGGAAATAGACAAATATTTGGAAACATACAGCCCAGCCACCTAGAATTAAGAAGAAATAGAAACCCTGAACAGACCAATTGTGAGCAGCAAGATTGAAACAGTAACTAGAAGTCTCCCAACAAAAAAAAGTCCAGGTCCTGATGGATTCACAGCTGAATTCTACCAGACCTTCAAAGAGGAACTGGTACCAATTATAATGAAACTATTCCACAAGACTGAAGAGAAGGGAATCCTCCCTAACTCATTCTACAAGGCCAGTATCACTCTGACACCAAACCAGGAAAAGGTACAACAACAACAAAACTACAGATCAATATCTCCTATGAACATAGATGTGAAAATCCTCAACAAAATATTAGCAAGTCAAATTCAACAGCACATAGAAAAATAATACACCACATGGGTTTTATCCCAGGAATGCAAGGGTGGTTCAACATGTGCAAATCAATAAACATGATTCACTACGTAGACATAATTAAAAACAAAAAATCATGTGATCATTTTAATAGATGCAGAAAAGCATTTGACAAAATCTAGCGTCCCTTCATGATAAAAACCCTCAGCAAAATAGGCATAGAGAAGTTACTGTTTCAATCTTGCTGCTCACAGTTGGTCTGTTCAGGGTTTCTATTTCTTCTTAATTCTAAATGGAGAAAAGTTGAAAGCAACCCCACTTAGAACTGGAAAAAGGTAAAGATGCCCACTTTCACCACTCCTATTCAACAAAGTACTAGAAGTCCTAGCCAGAGCAATCAGTCAAGAAAAATAAATAAAGTGTATCCAAATTGGAAAAGAAAAAAATCAAACTCCTCTGTATGCCAACGATATCTTATACCTAGAGAATCCTCAAGACTCTCCTAAAAGACTCTAGGACTTGATCAACGAATTCAGTGAAGTTTTAGGATACAAAATCAACACACACAAATCAGTAGCACTGTTATACACCAATAGCTACCAAATTGAGAATGAAATAAATAATTCAATTCTATTTACTATAGCAGACAAAAAGCGGAAATATCTAGGAATATATTTAACCAAAGAGGTGAAAGATCTCTATAAGGAGAACTACAAATCTATGACAAGAGAAATTGTAAAGAACACAAACAAATGGAGAAATATCCCAAGTTCATGGATAGGAAAAATCAATATTGCTAAAATGACCATATTACCCAAAGTAATCTACAGATTCAACACAATCTGTACCAAATTACCAATGTAATTTTTCACAAAACTAGAAAAAGCAATCTTGAAATTCATACAGAACCAAAAAAGAGCCAGAATAGCCAAAGCAGTCCATAGCAAAAAGAACAAACCTGGAGGCATCACATTACCTGACTTCAAATTATACTACAAGCCTGTAGTACTCAAAACCACACAGTACTGGTACAAGAGCAGACACAAGGACCAATGAAACAGAATAGAGAATCCAGAAATAAACCCAAATACCTACAAAGCACACAAAAACAATGGGAAAGGACATTCCATTTCACAAATGGTGCTGAGAAAACTGGATAGCTACCTGCAGAAAAATAAAATTGATCCTCATCTTTCCCCATATACAAAAATTAACTCAAAATGGATTGAAGGCTTAAATGTCATACCTGAAACCATAAAACTCCTAGAAGAAAACCTAGAAAAAACTGGACATTAGCCTAGGCAAAGAATTTATGGCTAAAACCCCAAAAGCAAATGCAACAAAACAAAAATAAACAATGGGATTTAATTAAACAAAAAAACTTCTGCATAAATTTAGTATATATACACCATGGAATACTATTTGGCTATCAAAAAGAATGAAATAATGTCTTCTGCAACTTGGATAGAATTGGAGAACATCATCCCAAGTGAACTAACTCAGGAACAAAAAACCAGACACTACATATTCTCACTAATAAGTGGTAGCTAAATTAAGGATATGCAGACATAAAGAATGGTATAATGGACACTGGAGATTCAGAAACAGGGGATGGAGGGACAAAAAAATCACCTATTGGGTAGGTACAATGTGCCCAGGTGGGGGTGGTGGGTACACTTAAATCCAAGACCAAAAACTATTTGTACCCCTCAAAGCTATTGACATGAAATGAAAGGAAATGAAATGAAATGAAATGAAGGAGGGAGGGAGAGAGGAAGGGAGAGAGGGAGGGAGGGAGGGAAGGGGAGGGAGGATGGGCTTCCAAAGAAGTATAAACATTCAATATTTTGTCCACTACCACTGCCCAGAAAAACTGTGTTGATGCTCCATTAACAAATGCCTATGAAGACATCAGTCCTAAAATAGCAGAACCAACCAAAGTTAGATTAAATCTCTAAGGATTTTATAGAGCTAGTTATACACTATTGTACACTTTCCAACTAAATTATAAACTGTTCATTCATTTAACAAATATTTATTGAATATCTATTATGTGCAGGGTGTTTGGGATATATCAGTGACTTACATGGACAAAGATCACCACCCCAATAAAGCTCAAAGTCCTTCATTAAAGACAAACAATAAACAATATAAAAGCAAACCCACCCACCTTCAAATATTTATATTTGTGTATAAATAATATTTATATACTGTAAGATGTGTATAATGTATATATGCCCAAAAAACAGATAACGTTAAGTAATATTTTTTAAATGAAGTAGGAATACAGAGTTCTAGGGAACAATTTTTAATTTACACAGGGTGATCAAGAAAGATCTCATGAGAACATGACATTTGAGTAATGATCCAAAGGAGGTGAGAGTGTTGGCCATGGAAATATTTGCCAAAAGATCATTCTAGATAGAACAAACCAGGTAGACAGAGAAGTCCCTAAAGCAGAAGCATACCGATAATGCTTGTTTGAGGACCCCAGCAAGGTTGTATGGTTTATGAATAGTGACAGGTATATCAGTAAAAGATTAAAATTCAAAGAGGTCATGGGTACTTATCATGCAGGACCTAGTAAGACACTGTAAGGACAGAAGAATACTGGAATAAAGTGATCTTTCTTAAATTTTAAAAAGTCTGGCACCTGTGTTGATTGTACTGACAACAGACTTTAGGAAGATGAAACATCATAATGGTAGGGCCAGCAGGGTGGTGGGAAGCAGTGCAGTTCAGATGTATTCTGAAGGTAGAGGACACAAGATTTCTTGATAGATTGGAAAAGAGGTATGAAAGAAGAGTCATAATAGATAGAGATAGCTTCAGAAGGAGTACATTTTGAGGAGAAGATCCAGAGTTCTGCTTTGGATATGATCAATGCTAACATTAGACAACCAAGTGGAGGATATCAGCTGC
Organism: Tarsius wallacei; assembly: GCA_963574415.1. NCBI lineage: Eukaryota > Metazoa > Chordata > Mammalia > Primates > Tarsiidae > Tarsius > Tarsius wallacei. The sequence goes on along the minus strand of CAUYQG010146965.1, from coordinate 7,671 downwards.
AAGTTAATGATCATACCTTAAGCATTCACCATATCCTTAAGTATTCAACATATCAAAGTAGCAAAGACTAGGCATAAAATATACCACAAATACATGCCACCTGATTTATAATTCAGTAGATTAGTAAGAACCACCACCCTCATAAAATAAAATGTAAGTGAAATCTGTATAATAAAATGTCTTTGGTTTATACCAACATTTATTTCACATATTTCAAAGATACAGAATTATCTCCTGCTCTTATTTCTTTAAAATGCTATATCCCATCTCTTTCAAGCAATTTTGCTTACATTATATTTTTTTCTTAAAATAACCATTCTGGATGATACTATGATTGTTATAAGCTACACATACTGTTTAATGAAGTCATTAAGTAAATGATACCTTGGCTGAACTGTGCACTCAGTAACAGCTTGAAGCCTCTCCTGCAAGCAGTGAATCTCTGCCTCATAGTTTCTTTCAGTTTCTTTCAATTGTTGCTGCAAAGAGGATATGAGGTTTTCTAGTTCTTGAATTTGTTCTTCAAGGTGTTTAGTTTTCTCAGTATCTTGCAGAGAAGACAACTTGCTTTTATGATTGACATCTGCGTCATACAAATAGAAGAAAATGCACATTTCAATAAAATTTTGTAGTGAAATACCACAATCACTAATTATGCAGAACACAGTGTGTGCAGAAAATTCTTCTTTGGAAAAAAAAGCTTTTAGCGGTAATAACTCAGGTTTCAATTTGAACTCATTCTGACTGATAAAAACAAGAAAATATAAATAGTGAATTCAACACCATTTCTTCTATCTCAGGGTTGTAGTACCCTTTATCCAATAATTTTATATCTTTAAATTTAAAATAATTCAGAATTACAGAATGTGAGAGAAATGGGAAAGGACTCAAGAGGTAAACAGTCCAAAGCTTTCATTTTAAGGGTGAGAAAATTCAAATCAAAGAGGTTACAGTGAACTGCCAAGTTCACTAAGTTACCTCAAATTTTAAAGTAAAAAAGCAAATTATTAAATATTAAGTATAAAAACCAACACTGTGGTATATAGTTAAAATTTACCAGTGTCTTGCAATTTGGTCAGCTGAGAATGGGTTGATAAAAACTCTGTTTCCTCTTTTGGAAGGTTTTCTTCTGCAAATTCAAGTTTCATACCATCTGTTTGCCATCCCTGAATCTATTAAAAACAACAGAATAAATTCATTGACATAGATATATGATCCAGTATTTCAAAATCTTTATTAAAGCAACTTTGCATTTAAATGTTTTTTAAAATCACCCCAAATTGTAAGTCTGATACAAATATTTTCCCTTTTAAATTATTCCCCTTTCTTTTTTGACAAAGTGATTACATCCCTTTCCCTTCATAGCAATGAGATTACATAAGCTCTTTCCATATATGGAAGGAAGTTCATTTTAGTACCGAAACAGGTGCTTCACTGAATTTTGGTAGAAAACACATAACAATATTTATATATGACTCGTTCTTTGACATTTCCATTCACACACAATAAATATATCAATACTTAATATAACTTATTCATCTCTAGATATATCCTATGTGCAACCAGGTAACTGACAAATGGTATGCGGCTCTTTATTGTCAACAACAACAAAAACAAGAAAATAATGAAAATAGATAAATTTCAGCTTAACCTTAACTAAAGCGAGGCAGCAATATTTCAGATGCATATATGTACTAATTAATTCATCAAATATTTAATATTCTATGAGACGCATTGTGACAAGGTAGAGTAAAAATATAAAATCAATAAAAACAAAACAAAAAAACCAATGTATCTGTCCTCATAGGATTTAACAACTAGTTGGGGAGATAAAATTAAACAATTAGGCCATAACAACTGACCACAACAACGACATGGAAAAAAGAATGATGTGGGTCTGAGTAATTATGGAGGAAGTAACATTTGACTTAAGCCTCAAGAATTTTTGGCAATAATTTGGAAAGGATCTGAGGAAGAAAGAGTAAGAGCATTTGCGAAAGAATGACCTAGGCCATAAGTAGTGAAGACAATGGTCTTGTTGAGAGGGACTTAATTTGGATAAGGAGGGGGAAATAAAGCCAGTTAAATAAGGTAGATCCAAATTACAGAAGACATTAAAAGAAAGAGGAAAGAGTTTGGACTTGCTAGATCAGATGAACAAAGGCTATTGTGGAAGCAGATGAGCATCAAGATAAAAGTTATTTCTCATGAAGGCTGTATTAATTGATCACTACTCCTATCAAGTCTTCTACTCAACTCCTACTGAGCACAGTGGTTCACACTTATAATCCAGCATTTTGGGAGGCTGAAGTGGAAGGATTGCTTGGGACCAGGAGTTTGAGACCAGCCTGGGCAACAAAGTGAGATCTCATCTCTACAAAAAATAGAAAAATTAGCCAGGCTTGGTTGTGTGCAGCTGAGACAGGAGAATAGCTTGAGCCCAGAAAGTCAAGGCTTAAGTGAGCCATGATCAGGCCACTGTACTCTAGCCTGGGTGACAGAGTGAAACTCAGTTTGAAAAAAAAAAAAAGTAACAATAATAACAACAACAACAATAAATAAACAGAAGATTTCATAATTCTGAAAGGTTTAGAATTTAAGAGAAGAGGCAGAAGAATAAACAAATAATATGATACAAATGAAAGTATGTATAAGGCACTAAGGAACATGGAAGAAGAAGAATCAAGTATTTAAAATAATGGAAAAAGGAGCCGGGCTCGGTGGCTCAGCCTGTAATCCCACGCCTTGGGAGGCTGAGGTGAGTGGATTGCCTGAGCCCGCGGGTTTGAGACCTACCTGGGCAGGCGAAACCTCATCTCTACAATAAATTTAAAAAAAAAAATTAGCCAGGCGTGGTAGCGCACGCCTGTAGTTCCGGCTACTCGGAAGGCTGAGGCGGAAGGATCGCCGGAGCCCAGCAGGTCGAGGCTGCGGTGGCTGGAAGCAGCCACTGCACTCCAGTCTGGGTGACAGGGTGAGACGCCAACTCAAAAAAAATAATAATAATAAATTTAAAAAAATGGAAAAAGGTTAAGTGCAATAAGCACATGCTTGTACAACTGCTAAGTGAAAAGAGTCTAAGTCTAGGAAGATAGGTAAAGATGATGACACAGAGGAAGTAACATTGAACCAACTGGAACAAGCAAGAACAAGGGGAATCTAAAGTAGGAAGGATAGCATGCAAAAAAGTCCAGGGGTGTTAAATATAAGGGTGTAGTTAGGAAACTAAGTGTTTTAGTATGGCTGAAATGAGGATGAAAATTAGAAGATGACACCAAAAGGTTAGGCAGTGATGTACTGCAGTCCTGACTCTCATCCCAAAAGACTCTGGGATGCTCTGCAATTGTAGTCAAGTTACAGTTTGAAAATGTGAAATCCACTCATTACCCCATTGTGCAGAAAAGAGTTAACATAGTCGTGAGACTGCCAACCTGTAGAAAGGCCTGCTTGTAAGTTTGGCCCTCCGCTGGAATCTGGGAACTTAAATGGTAAACAGCTCCCTACACTGATATAAAAATTTATCTAAGTGGTAAGCATGGCTTATTATGCCTGGACTGTGTAAACACTGTTTATGCTGAACATATGCCTTCCTTCTGGAAGTCTGGATTTTGAGACATGGCAGGCAAATTAATCTCCCTTCAAGTCTGCCTTCATGATGCTTAGCCTATGATCACAAATTTTCATCAATCTGTTAATGTCTACAAGATAAAAGTTCGACCTAGCATTCAAAGTCTGGTACAATCTATCCTCTCTAATCTTAGGGTTCATTACTCTCGCAGCAATATTAACAAAATATATTCTACTTACACCTCCAAGGCTTTCCATCATATCACCTCACCCACCCAGAATGCTATTCTCCCTCTGCCTTCCTTATCCAAACCTACAGATCTTTCATATCTAATTCAAGTCCCACTTCCTCCAAGATATATTTCCCAATTATTTCAGTCTATACTTATTTGCATGTTTGCTTATCCAAGAGTACTTATCTACATTTCTCTTTTTCATCTGTTTATTTTGGAATACTTCCTAATATTTTTAAAAGCAAAACATTTCACGTAAAATTGATAAATTAAAAGAACTACCAATACTAGGCCCTATTCCTATATACAGCAATAAGAGACTCTACCCCTTTGGGACGAGGCATGTTTTCTCCAGGTTTTACCAGGCCTTCTTTGTTTATTTTATGAACTAAGCTAATATAGGCATTTACATTCGTGACCTCTGGCACATACTTCCTCCCTTCATGACTTAGTTGAAATGATAGTAAAGAACCTTTAAAAGACATAAATACATACTCATATGGATAAGGTTAGGCTTACTTGCACAGAAATGGGTGGGGGGGAAGGAGACAAGACAGAAAGAAAGCGGGAAGGAAAGAAAGAGGAGGAGGAGGAAGAATTTCAGTCAAAATATACCCTCATCAGCACTAAAATATCCACTGCTTATCAGTTAAATCTTTCAAATCTGCCTAAACATCTTAATATAACTGAACATCAAAAAGCAAACCAAATAAGCACATAGATCTGAGAATTATAATGCTTATCCTTGCCAATATGTATTTTAAGTCATTTTTCTGATACAGTTAATAAATTATACTGTGTCCTGTATTCTAGTTTACCTACTTTTCTATGAACACATTCCTAAAAACAACTGCTTAAAAATAAAATTGACATATATAACACGGTGTGAAACGAATTAGCTATGTGCTAAACAACTGCATTACCAATTTTCTCAGAAACAGAAGACCCCTTGCTTTAATTTTATGTGTAAAATTAAATGCAACTGTATCACATAGTTTACATTTGACATCTCATATACCACAGTGCCAAAAAAAAGTATACACATTTTAAGAGACGTTATCTATGTATTGTTTTTCGATGTTGAATTGAATTATGGTAGAAATGTGTAGTATGATGTTTGCTCAAAAGATGGTGTTAATCAAACGAACACTAGCATCACCACGTAACAGGCAGGACAGTAAAAGAAAATGGCGGAAGCACGGTTGTGTTCGAGGAGCACAAGACCATTTTGAAGTGGTATTTGAAATCCAAGAACATTGTGCAAGTACAACAACAATGTGTGAGTATGCACCAGAACCTCCAACACATCTAACAATTGCACACATTTGTAATAAGTTTGAGACGCGTGGTACTGTGTGTGATATGCACAAGGGAAGATCTGAGAGGCCTTGCACATCAACAAGTCCGACTGTAATTGTGTCTGGATGCTGATAGTAACTACTTCAAGCACATCTTGTAATTGCAGAAGTCAAACATGACTTGCATTCATCTTTTTGTTAGTGGTATATATTGAGTATTCCAATTTTACTAGTTTTTTCCTTTCTTAAACTGTGTATACTTTTTTTGGCACTTTCTGTATATATTAACATGATTTCAAAAGTTCTCTAAAGGGGTTAAATATTATTCAACTTGCAGAAATTCCTTCAGCTTACTGATACAAACTCTCTATAAATATATGATACTTTTCCTAATCTTCTTTTTCATTTTATCTTATTTAGAAATTCTTGGTTGATAAAGCAGCTTACAAAATAGCAGGTAACACAATAAAGGCAAACATTGTAACACACTTTTCATTTCACAGACCTTTCTTAATCGTGTCTGAAGTAACAAGAGTTTGTTGTATTCTTCTGTTACTTTGTTGAGAAGCATTTGCATGTTTTCTTGAACGTCTAAATGATTTAAAAAAAATAATAATTTCACTCCATAGTAAAAGTCTGCATCTTATAATAAATATTATTCACATATTTACAACTTTAGAAAATTGCCTGCTAGAAGTAAACCTCATATACTTAGTAACCAAAAACTAAAATCTCATTAACATGAAACACCAGCAACAAAGATAACTTCAAAGTTTCATATTAAAATATGTTTCTTTTGGTATTCATTAATTTGTACACACTTTATTCATTATCCATACAAATGGTCAGTGTTAGGAAACATTTTATCTGTGGAAAGACACCAAAAATTAATAAAGGGTGCTATTTGTTAAAATAAAATAATACTAGACTTATGTTAAGAGAGATACCTAATATTATTTCTTATTCCTTAATTTTCTTTTTATTTTAGAACAAGAAATCACTGACATAAACTTATTCAATAAATATAACTACTTTGAAAGATTTGAATCTATAGAGTAAAAAGTTAAAGGAAAGAATGAGAATAAGGAAAAAGAAGGGAATAGAGGAGTAGAAGATAAACAAACTGGTGGACAGCAGCAATTATCTTTATATCATAGTTACTACATTATGAAAATAAAAAATGTATGTTAAATGTAATATTTCATTTCATGAATGTGACAGGAAGACAAAATATTAAGACGATAAATTCAACTTGGCTGAGTTATTAAAACATAATTAAAGATAAAAGTATGTCACCAATTGATTTAAGGAAATTAAGTACTATTTAGTAGTATGGCAAGTTTTTATTACCTTGAACTTCATATTTATAATCTTGTAATTCTGGTTCTTGATTTTCAGAGGTATATACACCAGAATTCTCTCTGTCTTCTACATTTACTTCATATTTTAAAGCAGGAGTATAATATTCACCAAAGACATTGCATAAAGTCTGTGAATAACAAAATTGGGCATTTTAAGAAATTAAAAGTTTGATTTTGGCCTCTTAAGATCATTAAGCATTGTTCTTCTAAATGCAAAAGACAGTCAAAATGGTACAGAAGAAAATCATTTAAAGAAACTTCTTAATTCACAAAATCAAAATCTGTGAAAGAAACAAACAAGTCTAAATTTTTCTATATACCGGGGGTGCCAAAAAAATGTACACACATTTTAAGTGATGTTCATCATAATGAGGAGTGTCTGAGCACTAATGGTAACCACTTTGAGCATCTCTTGTAATTGCAGAAGTCAAACGTGACTTTGTATTCATCTTTTGTTATTGGTATATATTGAGTATTACAATTTTAATACAGTTTTTCCCTTTATTAAAATGTATACTTTTTTTGGCACCTCCTGTATATGTGAAACATGAAGTTGTTTTACATCAGGAAAATACTGATAATATTTACTGTACAAAATAATTTTTTCTCCCTCCTTCTAAATAAATACATATGTGTATATATGTGTGTGTACATACATGTGAAAAATATATCTTGTACTTTTGGCAGGCACCCTGTGTATATGTGAAACATGAAACTTTTTAATATCAGGAAAATACTAATCATATTCATTGTACAAAAAATAATTTTTTTTGCTTCCTTCTAAATAAATATGTGTATACATATATAAATCTATATGAAGTATATTTTGTACTTTAATCAATCACTTCCTAGCTTGAGTCCTATTCTGATGTTATCACTCTAATGTCAAATACCCTTGAAAAAACACCAGAGGACAAGGATGGAAGTTTAGAAATTATGATAAAAAAGAAATCAATAAATTCTAGAGAAATTATATCAAGCAGGAGATAACATTTATATACCTTTCTATAACGTATTAGTTTTCTGTGGTTTATACAACTAAAAACACATAAAAAAAAATTTGCCACACTGTTCTTTTTTTTTTTTTTTTTTGAGTTGGAGTCTCACTCTGTCGCCCAGACTGGAGTGCAGTGGCCGCTCCCGGCCACCGCAGCCTCAACCTGCTGGGCTCCGGCGATCCTTCCGCCTCAGCCTTCCGAGTAGCCGGAATTA
>CAUYQG010146960.1:0-19832 GCA_963574415.1 Tarsius wallacei | reverse complement strand
AAAAAAAAAAAGAAAAGAAAAAGAAAAGAAAAAAACCAGGCTGGGTGCAGTGGCTCACATCTGTCATCCCGGCACTTTGGCAGGCTGAGGCAAGAGGATTGCTTGGGCCTAAGAGTTTGACCCCAGCCTACCAGCCTAAGCAACATAATGAGTAGTGAGACCTCATCTCTAACAAACAAACTAAATCAGCTAGGTATGGTGGCTGAGGTAGAAGGATCACTGGAGCCCAGGAGGTTGAGGCTGCGGTGAGCCCTGAACATGCCACTGCGCTCCAGCCTGGGCAACAGAGTGAGACTCTAACTCAAAAAAAAAAAAAAAAAAAAATTGAAAAAGAAAAAACCCAAAAAATCTAAATTTAACTTTCAACTATTATATTTAAACAGTCCAGTATTCACAGTCTTTCTTCAACTACATTCAATGATGCAATCTAGTCTCATAATTTTTATTCTTCAACATCCTAGCTGTTTGGGCAATTTACTTAATCACTTGATGCTTCAGTTTTTCTTATCTGTAAAACGGGTATAACAGCAATAGCTATTTCCCCATAAAGTTGTGAAAATTAAAGGAAATAAGCAAAAATCCAAAATATAATAATAATAATAACAACTAGCACACAGGAAATGCTATATGATTATGATATATCATTATGCTAATACTTTATTTGGATTATCACATTTAATTCTCACAGGTAAGTACTATTACCAATCCGATAAGTTGTTGAGAGAATTCAGAAAGATAAACACAACAACAGAGTAATTTGTACACATATTTGAACAAAAGGAATGATATAGCACTGAATCCTTTGGAATTTAGCAATTATCCAGGAACCACTTTTATGCTTTAAGAAACAAACAACCCAGACTTGGTGGCTCAGCCTGTAATCCCGTGCTTTGGGAGGCTGAGGTGAGTGGATTGCCTGAGCCTGCGGGTTCGAGACCCACCTGGGCAACTTGGCGAGACCTCGTCTCTACAATAAATCAAAAAATTAGCCTGGCGTGGAGGCGCGCGCCTGTAGTTCCAGCTACTTGGAAGGCTGAGGTGGAAGGATCGCCGGAGCCCAGCAGGTCAAGGCTGCGGTGGCCGGGAGTGGCCACTGCACTGCAGTCTTGGTGACAGAGTGAGACTCCAACTCAAAAAAAAAAAAAGAAACAAACAGCTTCTCTGTCTTCCACAGTCAAGATTTTCAAGAGAATATCACCATTTGTGAATACTACTTAAAAGAAACAACTAAAATAAGAAAAGGTTACATAGAAAAGGGACCCTAGAAAAGAACAAATTGACAGTCATGTTAGATTCCCACATGTACTGTAGAAAGCTCTGTGCCCAAATTCTCTACCTTTCTGGCTTTGTTCTTTAAAGCTCATTTTCAGTCTTCTTTTCCTCATAGGAATATTCATCTGGCCTCTCTTTATGGTTCTTGTTTAAATTTCTTTGTGCCCTCGGCTTCTTACACATCCTCTACCTCTACCTATATATTCATCTGAAAATAATTTAAACTTATCATATAAATCATCACACTAATATATACTTCCATTTTTAAGAAAGGTTCCTCTCACAAGAAATTAAAAGCTTATGTCTATATAAGACAAACTAAAACTGACTTTGAACATCCATCAACTAACACTTAGCACAGAAGCTGGCACACACTGTAAGTACTTAAGAATATCAAGTAAATGAATGAACAACTCAAGTAAACAAATCTACTTTAGCCTAGCCTACTCCCCACCTACCAAGGGAAGGACTCCTCATTTTCTTTCCTCAGCACTTCCACAGCTTCTAAATCCTGCACTTCTCTCCCATCCCTCCACCCCAAGACTCAAGGACTTATTCCTCTTTCCTGTACCTTCTTCCTCTATCACAGAACTTCAATCATACTGTGACCCAAGCAGGCAATTCTCTTGGTCTATCTTTATGACTAAGAGAGATTTTGCCTCCTCAAGCCCATTAATATTTTGGATACAGATATATCTGGCACAAGAGAAAGAACCTAAGAGAAGACTTATTAGTTGGGAGCACAGGGATACAGATTAAAGAAACTCAGTTTGATGAAGAGGGACCTTTGGATGAGAGCTTATAAGTATATGGGGGGGGGTGTCCCTCCAAAAAACCCAGAATTTATTAAAAATTGTGTATTCCTTCTTAAATGTTTAAACTTCAGTCATCTTCAAAGTACTATGTTCGATGAAAATCACCTACTGAGATGCCTTTTCCACTGCTCAAAACCATTTTTGAATTCGTCATTTTAATGCCTTTTAATGCTTCTGCTGTTTTTTTGTTTCACCTCTTCCACATTGGCAAAACGTTTCCCTCTGTGGGCTTTTTTCATCTAGGGAAACAAAAAAAGTCACCCATGTGAGATCGAGTGAATAGGAAGGGCAACACACAGGAGTCAAACTGTTTTTGGTCAAAAAGTGCTCAACACTCAGCACCATGTGGGCAGGTGCATTGTCATGGTGGAAGAACCAGTTACCTGTTTGCCACAATGTGGGACATTTCTTCCACAAATCATGATGTAACCTTCTCAAAATTTCCAAACAAAAACTTTGGTTGACCTTGATCTGGAGGAACAAATTCCAAGCGTACTACAAAGAGCCCACTCTCCAAAAGGGTATTCCTGGATTTTTTTTGGTCCCCCCTTGTATGCATATATACATTTGAGAGTTTGAGGTTAGAGGAAATAACTAAATTGTATATTCTATTACATTGGCAGTGGCTAGATACTGAAAAAGTGAACAGAGAACTAAACATTTAATCCTAATTTTACCTAATTACAGCATCCATCATTAAATGATGGGTTCATTTTACTTTTTTTTTTTTTTTTTTTTTTATTTTGAGTCTCAATATTTAGTACAGACTGGATTGCAGCGGCACACAACCGGCCACCCCAGCCACGACATTCTGGGCTAAGGCGATCCTCCCACCACAGCCTTCCAAAAGTTGCTGGAACTACAGGCGCACACTACTGTGCCCAGCTAATTTTTTTTTTTTTTATTGTAGAGACGAGGTCTTGCCAAGTTGCCTGGGTAGATCTCGAACCCATGGTCTCAGGCAATCCACTGGCCTCGGCCTCCCAAAGTGCTGGGATTACAGGTTGAGCCACTGAGCCCGGCCAGGTTCATTTTACTTTAACATTCAGCGGTAACATTAAATTATATTTATAGCATTACTCCTCAGGTTTTGTTGATTATACAGAAAGGTAACTAACTAATAATTTTTTTAAAAATTTTAAGTGAAAACACTACTCACATTAACTCATTATAGGAACAACAACAATCCAGCTAACAATTGCATAGCACGTATGTGCCAGACACTGTTTTATGTGGTTTTCAAAGCATAACTCTTTTAAGCTTCACAACAACCCTATGAGACTAGTACTATTACTATCCCTACTTTACAGATTTGAAAGTAGTTAAGCAACTTGCTTTAAGTTATACAGCTAATAAGTGGTAGACTGATTTGAACTCAAGACAGTCTGTGCTCTTAACTATTAAGCCATATTTACTATTTTTTGATATCCAGCTTGTTCTCTACTTTTAGTGATATAAAACTAGGCTTCAAATACAGCAGGTATTTATATAATATTTACTAACAGGATTAAAAAAGTCAAATGATTTACCAAAGGAAGCTACAAAATAACTTCTTTTCTGAGCATTGTGAAGAATCACGAGTACTTATTTATTTGAGATGCCATTAGGGGAATCGGGGTGGAAAGTAAAAAGGGAAAAATGTATTTCAGTGAATCTAAGATGCCACTAATTGAAAACATGCCATTATTTTATGTGTCACTGAGAAAGAAAACTCTGTCAGACTAAAATACGGTATCATTTTAAAATACACCAGTATATATGTAAAAAGTGATGTGTAACTAAATCAACGAACCACAGTCATGTACCCAGGACACCTCCAATATATGGTTCTTAATAGCTGAGACCATGTAAAAGAAAATTGAGATTTCTAGAAATCTGCTATATCATTCTGGGAATCTACATATTTGGAAGAAATCCAGGTCTTGAAAACTACCCAAGATTGGGGTTTAACTGTGGTAGTAGAGAACTTCAAGACAACAAGAAAAACTGGTTTACCAAACGCATGCCTTGAGTAGGGCATATGTATTAGTTTGCTATTGCTGACATTTAAAAAGAAAAAAAACCCCACAGACTGAGTAGATCAAATCACAGAAATTTATCTCCTCACAGTTTGGGAGGCTGAAAATCTAAAATAAAGGTGCTGTCAGGTTTGATGTTTCCTGAGGCCTCTCTTGTAGGTGACACCTCTTCAGTGCATTCTCACTTGGCCTTTTCTCTGTGTGTGTGCATCCCTAGTCTGTCTGTCTTTCCCTCTCCTAATAAGGACACCAGTCATACAGGATTAGAGACCCATGCTTATGTCCTCATTGAACCTTATCTATTTAAATGTCATATCTCCAAATACAATCTAGTTGAGGTGCTTCAACATATGAATTTGGGAGTCACAAAACTTAGTCTCTAACAACATATAATAATAGCTAGTCTAACTGGAACCAAATACAAAACATCTAGAACGTATTTGTTATAGCAAGTTAATGTTAAAGGTAACAGTATTCAATACAAAGTCATTTCTACATTAGGATCAACAACTCAAAACAAAACAAAAAACAGACCAGCTCTTCATCTGAGACTAAAATAAATTACTTTATGGAATTTTTAAAAATAGTTTAAGGCTCAAGAAAGTTTCTTTATTTTTAGTTCTTGCTACGTGTTTATGTTAAAGTCAATTTACATTTTATACTACAAAGGCAAATCTTGCTTTTAGGCAATTTTTGCACATTAATTTCTACAGTATTTAACAACAAAAACCAGATTATTTTTGACTCACCAGCACCCAGCAAAGTGTGCAGTATATAGTAGCTGCTCAACAAAGAACAGAAGGAGGAAAGGAAAGAAGGATGAGGGAGAATGAGAGGAAGGAGAGAAGGAAAAAAGTTAAGTTAGATATTGATCAATTTGGGGAGCAGCACTCTTACCTCTTACCTGCTCTAATCTGCTACTCTGCAAATTATTTGAACTAAAATACTTAACATTCAAAGGAGAATAAAATTTTTTTGAGTTAGAGTCTCACTCTGTCACCCAGACTGGAGTGCAGTGACCGCTCCCTGCAGCCTCGACCTGCTGGGCTCCGGTGATCCTTCTGCCTCAGCCTTCAGAGTAGCCGGAATTACAGGCACGTGCCACCAGGCCCAGCTGATTTTTTTATTTATTGTAGAGATGAGGTCTCGCCAAGTTGCCCAGGTGGGTCTCAAATCCGCGGGCTCAGGCAATCTACTCACCTCAGCCTCCCAAAGCGCGGGATTACAGGCTGAGCCACCGAGACCGGCTACATGTAGCAACTTTAAGGTATAACATAAATTTCAGTTGGTTCTTGGCTTCATGTCACTGCTCAGAAGAGTAAAAAGCAAGAAACTCTCTGAATGAAATGTTCAGCTATCTCAGAATGAGCATTTAAATGCTATTTGAAAATAGAAACAGGTACAGTTTAAAAGGCATTTCAAAGTCTACATATAATTGCCAGAAAGTCCACTCGTACAGTTTTTGAAGCCAGCTAGTTCTCTGTTAATTCAGCTAGAAATGTTTACAAAGATGTATTCCTCTTCCCCCCAAAGAAGCTTTCATAAAACAGCATTTACAGACAAAAATTCTAAATTCTAGTTAATTCAGAAACCACCCACTGAGTAGTCTGCTCACTGAGGCTCCAACCCGTGAAGAGAAAAGTAGAAGCAGAGTAAGCTAGAGCTATATGAAAAGACACATCCTTAAGTGGTTACCTGCTATTTTTCAACTGTCAAGCAATATCAGGATTTCACACAGCAAAAATAAGGCAATATCTGAATGTCTGGCTAGAGTGTTGACCATATGAAAAATATTTCAATGGCACTAGGCTAAATAATACCTACTTGAACAGACATGGATCATTTCTGGTCTATATTCCTGTCCATGCTTCTCTATAAATTCTCTATAAATTTAGTATGAAGCAAATAATAAGGCAATAACAGCACTTTACTGTTTCAGATGTGTCAAATCAAACATTAACGCACAATATTTAAAAATGGAAAATATTCCTTCAGTACCAATGTGCTTATTATGTGGTTTCTCTTCTTTGCAACTGAAATGTAAGATTTGTTTAAATTGCCAAAATCCCATATCATTGGGTTTTATTTTATTTTAAAAGGATCTAAAGTTCTTGATCTCATATGTCAGAAGGACAGAACAGGACTTTTATAATGACAAAGAGAGAAAACAAAATGTCTACAGAAAATAAGTTAATTTTATCTCAATTTTGACATTCACTGAAAAAGACTTTTAAGTGGTATACTTTTCAAAGACTGTTTAAGAATGAAAATAATATACCTTTCTCATTACATAGTTCAGATCAAATTATATGTCTAACAACTATAACCATTAAGTATTCATATACATACCTATGTTTAGTGTTTGGAACACATTTACTGCTGACCAAATCACTTATGTTGAAGATTTAAATAGGACACTAGATAACAAAATTTCCATTTCTCCATACTTCAGTTGATTTCCCATTCTCTTTAACAAATAACCAGTAATGAAATAGTTCTATGCTTCAAAAAGTTTGGAAAAAACAAAAACTTTTAAGTATGACAATGAATCCTTAAAAAAAAAAAAAATCTGTGAGCAAAAATAGGAAGCTCAGTGTCTTATTTTAGCATGATTATTTTCACTTTAAATACTAAAATTCCAAGGTAAAGAAAAGACAACTTTACTTAAGTTCTAAACTGAAACTAGAATTGAAAGTTCCCTTCGATTTCAAACAGATTTGAGTTTACATGCCCTAACTCTAACAATACTTTAAAAAAAAATTAAAGTTTCTAAACAACATGCAATGAACTCACAGACACATTAAAAGAAGACAGTTTTAATTTTTGAGGAAAGCGAAGTATTAGGTATCTGTGGGATATGAGAGGGGACTCCAAAAAATGAAATTATCTTTTGGAGGGTGGGCCCCTTGTAGTATAGGCTTCCTATGCTAGGTAAGTGTCCTAGGAACCCATTAGCAATAGCATGCCAGCTAGTGTTGTTGTGAGGGGCTGCATTTGGCTTCAGTGAATTTTTTTTTGGAGATTCTTTCAATTTGTTTTCCCACTTCATGATGAGTGACATATAAGCGTACCTGTCCACACCACACTGAGTGTTTAGCAGTTTTTGACCAAAAACAGCATGACTCGTGTGCCCCATTCTCCCAATTCACCTGATCCTACCCCAAGAACTTTTTTTGTTCCACCAGATGAAAAAAGTCCTCAAAGGGAAACATTTTGCCTATATGGAAGAGGTGAAACAAAAAACAGCATAAGCACTAACAGGCATCAAAACTGACAAGTTCAGAAACTGTTTTGAGCAGTATTAAAAGCATCTTGACAGGTATATTGCATCAAGAAGGGTACTCTGAAGGTGACTGAAGTTTAAACATGTAAGAAGAAATACACAATTTTTAAATAAACTCTGGGGTTTTTTGGGTACTCTCTCATACCACATGAATCACTAATTCAAGAAAGATGGTTCACAGTTTCAAAATTAGATCCTGTTTTATTCCTTCCCATACCACCATATCTTTGCAAAACTGAGTCTCTGTACTAAAAAATAAAAATAAAAAAATAAAATAAAACCATGCTCCTCCATCTCCCCAAATCAATGCAGAATAGGAAATGAGAGGTTCCAATCTGATTCCCTGTTTTAAGGAGTTTTGCAGTGCCCAAGAGATGCACACATCCCACTAGGAATGAAATAAAAATATTTCTTCAAAGAATTCATATATATTACTTATCCAATTGGTTACCAAGTTGTTAGGACATAAATACTTATATTGTTTGGACCTAACTACTAAGTAAATGAAACTATTTTGTGCTTCTTTAGATCTAAAAAGATCATGAAGAAAATTACTGGCCCACTAATAATGTTAATCGAGAAAGTATGGGTAGAAACTGAAATGTCACTCGGGCTATATCTAAACCTAGTGAAACATTCATTGACTACTTTAGCTTATGTTGCAAGCAAAAGACCACTAGAGCTGTGGAAGGGCTAATATACTCTATATATAAATATCTGAGAGGTAACATACCTTATATACAAAAGTCCTCACATCTTTTTACAGAACATTCTCCACACCTCACATCTCACCTTAACTGAAATCTAGCTCTGGCCCAAGAAACTCAGTTGCACAGCTCTGTCCAGGGAAAAATGCCCTTCTGTAATCACCTTTTGTACCTGCACAAAGTCATCTTCCTTTTTCAATACTTAGGAAAAACACCTAGTATTCTTATGATAGGTCTAAAACTCTTAAATTATCACAGGTCTTGGTACCAACATATACTCTATCAGTGGTAACATTATTAGTATACAGAACTTTTCCAAAATACTTTCAGAGCTATTTTCCTAGCTATAGTGTTTCATTGCATAATGTGAAGCCCCACTGAGACAGCTCTTGTGATCTGGTTATAGCAATTCAAAGAGGCAGCAGCTTTCAGTAGACAAAGCACAGAGTCAGGTTCTGTCATCATGTAACTAACCTAAGACAAGTTCCTTAACCTCCTGAGCTTCAGTCTCCTCAACCATAAAAAAGGCCACTTTTATATAGCTACAGGATGAGTATCCCTTATCTGAAGTTCTTGGGACCAGAAGTGTTTCAGATTTTGGAATATATACATTATACCAGTTAAGCATGCCTGTGCAAAAATCCAAAATTCTCCAGTAGACATTTCCTTTGAGCATCACATTGGTGCTTAAAAAATTTCATATTCTGGAACATTTCAGATTTCAAACTTTTGGATTAGGGATACTCAACCTGTACAAATGTAATGTTTGAATAAAAGCATACTTATCAAAGCAATTCATAAAATGTTACTTTTTATACAAAAAACTTCATGGATACATTTATACGCAACACACTCACACTGTGCTAACCAATGGGGATAGAGGAGTAAAGCAGAAATACTCCTTTCTCATGGAACTTAAGATTCTAACGGAGGAAATAATTACTGTAGTCAATCTCAGTTCGTTTCCACTATAATAATGATGAAGAAATGTTAAAAAGATATTAGTGACTGGGCTCAGTGGCTCAGCCTTGTAATCCCAGCACTTTGGGAGGCCGAGGCGAGTAGATTGCCTGAGCCTGCGGGTTCGAGACCTACCCAGGCAACTTGGGAGACCTCGTCTCTACAATAAATCAAAAAAATTAGCTGGGCGTGGTAGCGCAAGCCTGTAGTTCTGGCTACTTGGAAGGCTGAGGCGGAAGGATCACTGGAGCCCAGCAGGTCGAGGCTGCAGTGGCCTTGAGTGTGCCACTGCACTCCAGTCTAGGCAACAGAGTGAGACTCCAACTCAAAAAAAAAAAAAAGATATTAGCAAATAATGACAAAAAAATAAAAGATGACAGTTAAATTTGGGGCTATAGGAAGCAAATGGACAATTGCTGATTTGGCAGAGCAGAGTTTTCAGAACTCTGAAATTTACATGCCAACCAAAAAAGGAGGGCAAAAAAATTATACCGGAAAAACTGGAGAGAAGGCTTAGAAACTAGAAGTATCAGAAGCCCCTAAAGGCAAGGGGAAAGGATGGGTAGAGGACAAAAGCTAGAAGAGTGAAAAAAAAAAGTTGGTGAATCTTATGTTCAGCTAGTTAAAAAGAAAAAAAAAAGTAAGGACAGCTCCACCCCTTACATCTCTTATTCTCTGCAGATACTGAATCAAAGACATGCCTGACTCCGAGGCACAGTCAAGGGTGAAGATAAGAAACAAACCATGCAAGAAACAAGGAGTGAAAATCTACACACAAAATCAAGGCATTTCCAGTCCCCTTCCTTCATGTGGACCTCAAAACATTAAAATGAAAAAAGTGTAATAAATAGTCCTGTATTTTCAGATTCATCAGATATACTGTATTCAACAAGTATTTACACAGTGTTTCTTGTCCACCAAAAGGCCTTATTTTACCATTAAAGAAAAAGATTTACTATGTTCGAGTTTTATATAGAAAGAGGAAAAAGAGTAAGAAAGGGAATTATTCTCAGAAGTAAAATGATCATCCTGTCAGGGATGCTTTAATAAATAAAGAGTTAATTCAATATAATTTCGAGTAGTACACAAACAAAATGATTATGTAATTACTTCAACATACGTTAGAAAAAAATATAGCTAATATACTGAACCTATAATCTCATAGATATCATTGCTTAGCCAAGGCTGAGTTTTTTTCTCTTTTAAATACATGGGGTACAATTAAGGTTAAGTTTTAAAAATATTAAATAAATGTTAACAAAGCACTTTGTAGAAATGGCAGTAGTATGTGAATGTCTAGCCTTTGAGACACACTGCTGCAGAGAAAATTACTAAATCCTTCAAATGTGATTCTAGAAAGTTTTTTTAAATTGACACATATTAGGAAGCAATGTTTTGGGGATTTATATTGACATAACGTAGGTTGACCATAGACATGCTTTTTCAGAAAAATTTCCCCAAGACAAGAGTTAACATCAGGTAAAATTAATTATTTGAGCTACGGTAAAGTTTTAAAACCAGTATAGCAGACTAGATGAAGAAACCTGAAAGCAATTAGGTAAGGCAGAAATGAGGCTAACTAGCAGTTATACTGATAGAAACTTCTACTACATGCTCAGCACAGTTAGACAATCAATTACACAAATACCCCTTTCACAGATTAAAAATCTAAGACTCGACTGGGCTCGGTGGCTCAGTCTGTAATACCAGCACTTTGGGAGGCTAAGGAGAGTGGACTGCCTGAGCCCACAGGTTCAAGACCAGACTGGGCAATTTGGTGAGATAAAAATTAAAAATTAGCTGGGTGTGGAAGTGTACACCTGTAGTTCCGGCTACTTGAAGGCTGACGCAGAAGGATCGCCGAAGCACAGCAGGTCGACGCTGGATGGCAATGAGTGTGCCACGGCATTCCAGCCTGGGCAACAAGAGATTGATACTCCAACTCAAAAAAAAAAAAAACAAAAAATCTAAGACTCAGAAGTTAACTAATTTTCTTGCAGCGCCAAGTTGTGGAAGAAAAAATTGAAGCAAAAAAAAGTGTGACAAAAAGGGGGAAAAAAAACTTTGATAACAACCTAAGTATCACAATTAAATCCCCAATATAGTTTTCTCACATTTCTAACCAGAAAATCCTTACAGAATTCTTTAAGTAAATAAAATGATTAAAGATGACTAAAGACTGGTAGGTTAAAAGATTGCCAATAAATTAGATTTGGTGCATTTAGCATTCTAAGGAGGTATTGTGCCTAGAAAAATATCTTGAATTTGATAGGACAGATTCATCATGTTTCTTTATCCTAACTGAAGACTTCATTACATTGCTAATTTGGTCAATGAAGAATCATACAAAAAGGATATCCAAAATTTCTTAAATGGCCATATTTCCTCTTTTCATCAAGCAACCCAACAACAACAACAAAAAACATGTACACCAAAAAAAAGTGAATATATATGCTTTAAACTTTTATGGTTTATGTCCCTAAAAAGTCAAAGGACGATTAGCAATTAAACTTCAATTCTGCAAGTTTTTAGAAATCCTCTCACGCTTGCATTATCATAAAAAGTAGTAATTTTATAATAACGAAGACTCTGCTATTTATGCTTTTTAAATGTGCTTTTAATTTCTCTAACTACTAAAGACTATAATAATGTCACTTGGAAAACAGAAGGCTGAGTGAGCATCTGAGGGTAAAAAGGAATGTTTTCACAGGCGTAGTTGGTAAATACCACTGGCTCTAGCTAAACATTCTTTCTTAACTGAAAGCCGATCAGAATCTAACTTTAAAATCTCCTTGTTACACAGAGTAAAGAGAGGCCATATTATCTCAATTATTCCTTCACATAAAGCTCAAGGGTTGAATTAATACTTTATCTTGCTTCCTTTTTTTTTTGAGTTTGGGGTCTCACTCTGTCGCCCAGGCTGAAGTGCAATGGCACCAACACAGCTCACCACAGCTTCAACCTCCTGGGTTCAGGCAATTCTTCTGCCCCAGCCTTCCAAGTAGCTGTGACTACAGGTGCCACCACGTCCAGCTAATTTTTTGAATTTTTGTAGAGGCAGGATCTCACTATGTTGCTAGGTTAGTCTCTACCTCCCGAGCTCAAGCAATCCTCCCGCTTTAACCTCCCAAAGCAATGCAATTACAGGCATGAGCCACTGCACTCAGCCAACATTCATTCTTTTTTACTGTGTTTCTGAGTACAGAGAGGTCAGATTTGGATGAACTAATCAACAAGCTGAGATGCTAATCTATTTGGGGTACTATTTACACTGAACGCTTTCATTTTGATTATGCAAAAATACAATTTGCAAGTTATAATACAAGTGCTTTAAAGGAAAGAATAACAATTTGTGGGACCCAATGCAAAACTTTAATGTCAAAGCAATCCTTCATTGTATTACATATAGTACAGAGTATAACGCCAGTATAATGGGAAGAAATAATTCTACACAAATACGTCTTATAGTAATAAATCCACAATCAATAAATCCACAGGTGCTAGAATAAATACAGAAAGAACTCGGTATCTGGAAATGCATAAAGCACAATATATGAAGTAAAAGTTTTTAAATAAAGCAAAATATTACATTTATAAAATTTAAAGTATTTTTGTTTCTTCACATTTAAATTTTTACTCTAGGTGAATGAATAGAAAATACACCTTAAACATGAACAGGCAATTCAGAAAAGAAATCCAGTAAATAAATGTAAATATATACAGTCTCCAAGAAAAGTAAATTATAGTTGGCCATGATTGGTGGCTCAGTCTACAATCCCAACACGCTGGGAGACTAAGGCAAGTGGATTGCCTGTGCCCGTGGGTTGGAGACCAGCCCGGGTAACATGGCGAAACCTCGTCTCTATAATAAATAAATAAATAAATAGCCAGGCATGGTGTGCACGCCTGTAGTTCCAGATACTTGGAAGGCTGAGGTGGAAGGAACGCTGGAGTCCAGCAGGTCAAGGCTGGGATGGCCTTGAGTGTGCCATTGCATTCCAGCCTGGGCGACAGAGTGAGACTCCAAATAAAACAAAAAAACAAAATAGCAAGTAAATTGTAACCTAATGAGAGAACTGGTTAAAAAAAAAAATGGCACGATTTTGCATCTGAGGCTTCCCCTGCTAGGTTAAGTGTTCAAGTAACTAACCCATTAGCATCCCAGATCTTATTATTCCATATCTTAGCTCAATCTCTCCAAATACAGCTGCCTCATCAGGTATTTATTTCAGTTTGGTTCTTGCCAGAGTATCAGGCTATTCCCATACCTAGGCTGGGCCAGCAAAACAAAGACTCAGAGACAATGCGAAAATCAGAGATGAGCCCAGTACAGCATGTGCCTGTAGTCCCAACAACTCTGGAGGCTGAGCTGCAGGATTGCTTGAGCCTAGCTTGGGCAGCACGGCAAGATGTTATCTCAAAAAGAAAAAAAAATTAAGAAAGAAAAAATAATTCCAATGCTTAAATTCCTTGGTACCTTCAGTAGTGGATTTCTGAACCATTTGTAAGGCACTTAGAAGGTACTGACAGAATCAGAATTTTAAATATAGGCCATAAAATAAAAGAGGCAACTTAGTGCCTACCAAACTACCAATGAATGGATAAATAAAATGTGTTATATGGTATACATACAATGGAACATTATTCAGCCTGAATAAGGAAATTCTGACACATGCTACAACACGGATTAACCTTTGAAGACATTATGCTAAATGAAATACACCAGTTACAGAAGAACAAATATTGTATAATTTCACGTCTGTAAAGTAGTCAAACTAGTAGAGACAGAAAGTAGAATGGTGGCTACAAGGTTTCAGTTTGGGTTTCAGTTTGGGAAAATGAAAAGGTTATGGTAATGATGATGGTGATGGATGCACAACATGCAAATGTACTTACTGCCACTGTACACTTAAAATGGCTAAAATGGTAAATTTTATATTATGTATATGTTACCACATTAATTAAAAAGAAAAGAAAATATGAAAGCAATTAAGCAAATGCAAAGACCCTAAATTTCTTTTTTTTTAAATTTTTTTATTTTATTAAGACCCTAAATTTCAACAGTAATAGTGGAATTTAAATAATTTACCAAGTAATACAAAGATATTCACGGGCAAAATATACCTTTCAAAAATACAGACCACCATCTGATAGATGTGAGGACTTGAGCTGATTAAAGAAAAGTTTTCAATACAAGTCATTTTAAAGCCTTTATATTTAAAAAAAACTTCAGAGTTGTGATTCTGAAGGGAACGTGTCTTTTCAAATACTCTTTGGAAAGAGTTCAGTCATAAAATAAGATAGAAATATGGAGCACCATACATCTATGTTCTTTTCCAATCTCTGTATTAACCTGTTCCTGAAATGCATTTACAAAGAATGCATATTCTGCAGCAAATCTTTTCATCAATCACCATGTGAAAACCTTTGGCAGGGACACTATGCATTCCTGGGAGGATTTAAATTAGTTTGTGAGAGACTAAAACATGGCTTATAAGCAAAGAATTGGATTTAGGATTTGACAAAGAGTTCTTTACTAAATTTAAAATGTTCTATCATGAGTTTTCACATTTTTGTTCTCCATCATCAGTAAAGAAACAAAATAATATAAAACTTCAACTAAAATTATCTGATAGTCTTCTACATATTTATTGTGATACCTTTATCTGTCAACAACAGTATTTGAAATCACATTTCTACTTTTAGCAAAAAATACTGCTAAATACTCCAATTTGCAGAAAATCCTGATTCAGTTCATTTAAAAACTCTTAACTAAGCTACTTTTAAAGAGTTTTCTACTAAAAGGTCAATTTTTTTAAATGAATGCAATTTGAATCTCCTTAAGTATTTTTCATTTGAATATTTTCAGTGCTTATTTTTAAAAATTCACCCACTCATTTTACTTCAAATTCAAATTGTTATTTAATGTTAGCCTGACAAATGTAGACAATAACTCATTTAATCCTGTAACTTTTAGTTTAGGCCTAAAAACTCAAACTGACAAAACATCTTTATTTGTATTGTGGTAAATCACAGAAAAAATCAAACACAACTGGAGGTACTAATGTATCTCAATGATAAGAAATCATCCTATACTAGTAAAACTGTTAGATCAAGCTTAATTTAATTACTGAAACATGTTAAAACAGCTGCTGTAAACCTGAGAGAGCAAGAACAAAAGATTAACAATAATTAATTGACATTATTTAAAAGAAAGAGAAAAACCAAGATTTTTGTGAAAATATCAGAATATTTCAGTTCTGTGACTCAAGGAAATAGCATCTTTATTGGCACAACAGTGATTCGAATGATAGATGGAAGGCACCCACCACTCAATTAGCATAAATATTTGGTTACACATAATTGCATATAAAATGTATCTTAAATACAAATACAATTCAGCCAAAGCACCAGCAAAGTGTGGAAGTAGGGGTGGGCAGACAGGGCCTAGTCATTCCAACAGTTATAATGTGACTAAAAATTCTAACAGGCTGGGCTCCATGGCTCAGCCTGTAATCCCAGCACTTTGGGAGGCCGAGGCAAATGGATTGCCTGAGCCCACGGGTTTAAGACCAGCCCAGGCAACTTGGCAATACCTCATCTCTACAATAAATAAAAAATTAGCTAGGCGTGGCAGCGTGCGCCTGTAGTTCCGGCTGCTTGGAAGGCTGAAGTGGAAGGATCGCCAGAGCCCAGCAGGTCAACGTTGGGGGTGGCCTTGAGTGTGCCACTGCACTCCAGCCTGGGCAAAAGAGTGAGACTCCAACTTAAAAAAAAAAAAAAATCATAACAATAAGGCAGTATATGTGATTAATAATTTTTTAGGGGAAGGGGTGTGTCCTTCCACATAACACAAAGTTTTGCATCAGTTCTAAGTCAATGGCTCAAAAGATAGCCCTTTTGTCCCCTGTGCAAAAGCAAAGTGATAATACTTTCCACGAATCAACCAAACAAAGCTCTGGGAAAACTGGCTTCCCTTCTTAGTATAGAAAGCTGTTCATAATGCCTAGTTCTGGTAGGGCTCCACCACCCCATGGGAAAGGGAGTTACCATAGGTACTGGGGATTGCCAGCACTTAAATGCCCTTTATTCTGTTCAGTAACAATCCAAGAATCCCTTCAGTTTGCTAAGGTGCCAGGTACCACAGCTGTACTCTGAGGAAAAGTTATGGTAACAGAAGGAAGTATTAATTTGTTTGTTTATATTAAAGTCACTTAGTATCTATATTAGTTTTCTAATGCATTGCCTGGAAGCTTGTTTAAAATGCAATCTCAAGCCTTTAAACAAATTCCAAACTCCTTAAACAAATCTGTATTTTAATAAGGGCTTCAGGTGATTCACATGCACTTTAGAGTCTGAGGTGTACAGCTCTAAAGTGGCCACACCTGCCAATCTGACATCCCCAATTAGTCCCAGGCCTAATTACATATTACCACACTCCAAAAGTTTAAGCTTTAGAATGAATGTGTGAAAGCAGATCAAAATCTAAATATGAACTGATACTTTCTCAAATGAGAGAGGACTTAAGCTAAGGCTCAGGTTCTTATTCCGGGCTCTCCTTAGAGTCCCCCAGTGAGTTTTACAAAATATGTCATTGCCCAAGATCTACACCAAAGGATTAAATAATGGGCATCAGTTTCCCAGGTGATATTCTTTCCCACCTAAAAAGAATAACCAATAAACTAGAGCAAGGTTTCTCACACTTTAAGACACACATGCATCACCTGCGGATCAGTTAAAATGCAGATTCCAGCTTCAGGGAGCCTGTCAGGAGGCCTGAAATACTGCATTTCTAAACTATTCTGAAAAGAAGCAACTCAGCCTCTGCCCTTGTGGTTCAAGAACTCAGGAACAGGTTTGACAAAAGCAAAGATTTCACATTTTTGTTCTCAACTCATTTTTCTCTATAGTCAAGTATGAATATGGTCTCTAATTCAGAACATATGCTGTTTTAGACAAAGTCAATACAAAAATAAACATGACACATAAAATTCCCAAAAGAGGTAAATAAGTCATTGAAACAGAGTACAGGTACAGGTACCTAGCACAGATCTGGGATAAAGAAAAATTTCTGAAGTACATCTAATACATATAAGCATATTTGGGATGAAATTCCTTCAGGTAAAGGATAGTACACCTTAAGATTTGAGGGTGAAGGAGAGAATATTACATCTAAGGTACCTAGTATTTCTAAAGTCGAGAATGTGAAGAATAGAATATTTGAGAGATGAGACTGAAGTGGTACAATGAGCAAAAGCCAGAATGGAAGACTCTTACAACCACCTTAAATGTTCTTTCAAACTTTTTTTAAAGACAACAGGAAAATTACATGAATAGACTTGTATCTTTAACAGTTAACTCTCACTACAAATTAATTAGGATCTACCACGGTGATCCACAATAGTGGCCTGAACTAGCCTGGCAGTAATGAGGACAGGAGAGAAATGAATGAATCTGAGCAATATCTAGGAACTAAAACTGACAGCATATAGTGAATGAAAGCATGTGACATGAGGGTGAGGCAGGGAAAGAGAAAGACATTCATGTCAATTCAGAACATTCACAGCAATGACTTGGAAAAACTAGGTAAATGGCGGAACTACTCACAAGTTAGGGAACACAAGAACAGTTAAGTTTTAGCAGGAGAAAATTACTAAGTTTTAGGAAAAAAGCAGAAATGTCCAATAGGCAGACTGGTACACAAGATCTCAAGCTCAAGAGGAAAAATGCAGGCTGAAAATACAGGTAAGGTCAGTAATGAAACCCACTTCTGGCCAAGTTGGAATAAATGGAATCAGATTTACCACCATACCTGAAAAAACAATAAAAATTAGATCAAATACATAAAATAATGATTTTCAGATAGAGAACATAAGGCAGCATAAAACAATGACCCCTAAGAGACAGAAAACAAACCAAGTGAGCGCTACACTTACTGTAGCACAGTGAGGAAGAACTAGGCAGAGCCCAGCAATCTCCCTGAATTGAAGAGATGAAAGTGGGAGTTCAAGAAGGTAGCTAGAATTTGCTGACCAGAATTCTGAAGAGAAAAAAACAGCAGACACCTTTCTTAGATTTAAGCAAAGTATTAAACATCTATCATAAGCACATGGGAAAATACTCCAAGGCTTGGGAGAGAACCATCTGAAAGGCTTAAGGGAACAAGCCAGAATAAATCGAATACAGCTATCACAGATAAATCTCAAAATGTGTTGAATGAAGCCAGATTAAAAAAAAAAAAAAAAGTACATAATGTACGGTGGCATTTACATAAAACTCTAGAAAATGAAAAGCAATTTACTGCAACAAAAAGCAGATCAGTGGTTGCCTTGAGCTGGGAGAAGGGATTAGAAAGGAACACGGGTAAACTTTTGAGGGTGAAGAAAACTGGGAATATACATGGGCCAAAACTTGTCAAGCTGTACATTTCAAAGAAATGCAGTTTACTGTATGGCAATTATACCTCAATAAAATAAAAAACTATCAGCAAACATACAGAAACTAAAGTTATGGGAATGGTTGAGTTGCCGAGAAATCCTATATAGATTCAGAAAAGGAACTAGAATAGGACCATAAAGAATATCAACAGTTAGGAAGTAATAAAGTAAAAAGATTGCGAAGGAGTATCCAAAGAATCAGGAGAAAACTGAAGAGTGTGGCATCATCAAAACAAAGGAAAAAGAAGTTTTTTCTCATGGAGAGAAAATGAAAGAGAGATCTACAATGTCAGTAAGATAAGGCCTAAAGAGCGTCCAATGTACACAGGGGAAAAAAATTACAAGGTAGGCATCATGGTGCAGGAGGAGAGAGCACCAAGGCAAACAGTCCTCATCTTTTATTCAAAAATTTGTGGCACTTTATCTAGAAAGATTAAGAAACCTAGAGGAATTTTTATTTCAGACTTGACAGTTAAGAAAAACCATGAATCCTAGATACCAACACATTCTTGCATCTGGCATTAGCAGCCTAATAGGCTATATTTAATATAAACAACAATTATCCTTGAGTCTTTAAAAGAAATTAAACCAGAATCAAGTTAAGAGTTATTAATGCAGACACTCATTAAGCATGAGGAAAAGTTCAACTTGGAGGACTATCATCCCATCTAAATTTAATGAGAAACTAAATACTTGAAATTCTTCCAGTTTTTCTTTTTTAATGAGTAATACAGTTATTTATGTTCCTCTTATCAGACAACCAAGCAGACAGATCTTTTTGCCTCATTTAGAATAAAAACTTATGTTTACATACAGATGCACATCATCAGTATACATAAAAATTTAATTCAGTAAATTAAATTTAGTGAACAATCTCCAAAACAAATGCAGAATTATTATTTGTATTATATAACACTAAAGAGTCAAGAGAATAAACTAGTGAACTTTCAAAGTGTGATAAAGTAGCTATGCTCAATTGCTTATTTTAATTGTTTACAGATTCAGTTTACTAAACATCCCAAAATTTTTTAAAAAGCACATAATTTTTTAAAACTTAAACTCAAGCTAAAATATCCCTGTACTATATTTTAAAAGGGACACTTTAGAAACTGCATAGAATAAAAGCAAATGTAGAAGTCCAAATATAACCATATACTTTCACATAGATAGATTTCAATTTTTTTTTGACATTAAAAGCCGGGCTCGGTGGCTCAGCCTGTAATCCCGCGCCTTTGGGAGGCTGAGGTGAGTGGATTGCCTGAGCCTGCGGGTTCAAGACCCACCTGGGCAAGCAAGACCTCATCTCTACAATAAATCAAAAAATTAGCCGGGCGTGGTAG
>CAUYQG010146959.1:0-10450 GCA_963574415.1 Tarsius wallacei | reverse complement strand
GCTGGAATGGCTGTGAGCGTGCCACTGCGCTCCAGTCTGTGTGACACAGTGAGACTCCAAGTCAAAAAAAAAAAATTACTACAAACTTAGTGGCATAAAATAACACACACTTACAAACTTCTTCTTTTTTTTTTTTTTTTTGAGTTGGAGTCTCACTCTTTCACCCAGACTGGAGTGCAATGGCCGGGAGCGGCCCCTGCAGCCTCGACCTGCTTGACTCCGGTGATCCCTCCGCCTCAGCCTTCCAAGTAGCTGGAACTACAGGCGCGCGCTACCACGCCCGGCTATTTTTTTTGGATTTATTGTAGACATGAGGTCTCGCTTGCCCAGGTGGGTCTTGAACCCGCGGGCTCAGGCAATCCACTCACCTCAGCCTCCCAAAGGCGCGGGATTACAGGCTGAGCCACCAAGCCCGGCTCAGTGATGAAATGATTGACTTTTTATCACTGACAATAGCTAAAATTTTGAGTGTATGCTATCCAAATATGCCACACAACTGTCAAGTGCCTAAGTCTCATTTAATCATTGCCAAAACCTTTTGTAATAGATGCTACCTTTTTTTCAGTTTTGCAAATGGAAAGCTGATTCAGGGAGGTTAAGACTCCCAAGATAGTAAAACTAGTAAATGCATAAACTGTCTTTTGGTCACATACAATCACACATATCTTTTAAACATCGAATTCTTTCTTTTATTAAATTGAGGCCAGTAGTTGGCCACTTGTAACTGATCAATAAATCATATTTGATTTGGCCAGGCTCAGTGGCCCAGCCTGTAATCCTAGCACCTTGGAAGGCCTAGACGAGTGGATTGCCTGAGCCCGTGGGTTCGAGACCAGCTCGGGCAACTTGGCGATAATTTGTCTCTGCAATAAATACAAAATTAGCTGGGTATGGTAGCGCACGCCTGTAGTTCTGGCTACTTGGAGGGCTGAGGCAGGAGAATCGCCGGAGTCCAGTAGGTCGACGCTGGAGTGGCCGTGAGCATGCCACTGCAGTCCAGCCTGGGTGACGGAGTGAGACTCCAACTCAAAAAAAAAAAAGAAAAAATCTTATTTGATTCCCTGTGCAGAAAGAGAAGCAGTGCTCATAGGGGTAGTTGTAGTAATAATGCTCATCAAAACTCTGTGTGGAAGTTAGTATTATAATTCTCTGAAGTTCAGAGAGGTCAAGTAAATTAGTTAGGACTGCATGACTTCTAAGTGGCAGAACCAGGCTCAAGAGTTCATGCTTTTAACTACTCCAGTGGACAGTTTCTCAGGTGTTTAGTGAGCACCTACTGTTTGTCAGGCAGTGTACTGAGATCATGGCTTCTGTGCTCTGTATGGTAACTGGAAATGTAGTTTACTTTGAAAATTTTACCTGTGTACAATTTCATGCTTATCAAGAATATTTAAAAACAGAAGTTACTCTTTATTGTCCAAAATATATAATTTAGTTTATGTCATCTATAAAGACAACTTTTTAATTAGTCTGTCATCTATAAAGCCAGTTTTAAAATTATACATATTTAGTTTTAGTATATTATGTCTACTTATTAGAGAGAAACTGATAAGCACATTGGAATGTGTGTATGTATGTGTATATGTGTATTTGTGTATGTATGTATACACAAGTTTTATATGTTAGAAAAGCTTAAAATTGTCTTACTTGTCTCTCATAATAACTGTGAGCAGCACATTGGCTTCATTACATGAATGAATGACAAGGTGAATGCTTTGTCCCTGGTTTTTCAGGGACCTGAGTGGCAGATATAAGCCTTATTTTTCAGAGGTCTCTGTCATTTTATTTAGTTCAATGATTAATGTTAACCAAGTTTATTTTTCTGCAGTTCCAAATAACACAGTCTTCTTTAAATTCTGAATAATATATTCATGACGTTCAGATATCAGCTATTACACAGATATATACAATGGAACATCTCCTTCTTGGAGTTATTACCTACCCATACAATTCCTTATTCTATCATTCTTTTAATAGATAATCACTATTATTATTTTCATTGTTTTCCTTTTTTTTCTCTTCCAGGGAAATTTCTGTATATTCAAGCTAATCTAGACTCTTTCATTACCTCTCGTTTTAGATAAATGTTAGCAGACACATTTATTTTAAAGTACATAATCCATTTACGAATATAGCTTTTTTGATACAAATTTGGACATGACCAAAATAGATCCTCTAACAGTTGACTTCCGTAACACATTCTTCTCCTTTAATCATGATGAATCAGATCTTTATGTGTCTCATAAACTGATAACTGATCATCAGTCTTGATGCAGGTGTGTGCATGTGCCCCTGCTTGCCCACAGAAGTCAGAGGAGCCATGCTCTAGGCATATTGCCTGACAAACAGTCGGTGCTCCATTATCACCTGATAAATGGTCTACTAGAGTAGATAAGAGTGTGGACTCCAGTCACGGGGGTTCAAAACCTGGTTCTGCCACTTAGAAGTCATGCTGTCTAAACCAGTTTACCTCTCTGAACCTCAGTTTTCTCTACTTTAAAACAGGATAACAATACTAACTTCCATACTGAGTTCTAATGAACATTATGACTGCAACTACTCCCATGAATACTACTAATATTATCTGTGAGAGAAATTAAATATGATTTATTGGACAGCCACAGGTGACTGATCATTGGCCTCGATTCAGTAAAGGAAATAAATTGATGTTTATTAGGATATGTTTTTCGACCAAAAGGTAGCTCTGCATTTATTAGCTGTACTGTCTTGGGAATCTCTTAACTTCTCGGAACCTCAGTTTCTCATTAGCAAAAGTGGAGTATAAGTATTCAATTTGTTGGCATTCACTTCAATGCTGTGTATCGGTGTGTGTGTTTGATTATGTATATGGATATAAATACCTTTATCTATACAGATGCTTCTCAACTTATGATAGTTTTAGGTTCCTATAAACAAACTGTAAATAGAATGTATCATGAAGTAAAAAATGCATCATAAATTGAAATGATCAGAAATCTCTCTAGTTACTATGGGATTATGTCTTCTCCTGAACTTGTATTGCTATCACACCATGGTAAAGTTGAACCATTGTAACTCAGGGAGCATCTAGATAGCATCACACTAATGGGGGAGTCTTTAAACAAAATGAAAAGAAAAAAGAAAAACAAAAACTTTCTCCTAAGCAATAGATTTAGGAATGAATGTCAACTTTGCATATTTGAATAACTTGACAATAACTGATGAGTGTTTCTCAATGTATTGGCAAAAGGAAAGGACCTAATATTGTCACATTCTGAAAGATGGTTATATATATTAGAAGACATTTATGTTAAGGAAACAATAAGGCAATATTTAGAAATTTTAACATAGAATTTAACAAGTACTCTGTGTTTTCTGTAATAATAAAGAAAATGTATACCTGAGTTTATGAATGATACTGTCAAGCCTAAAAGCTGGTAATGGACAGAATCCAGCATTACGAAAATTTATTTCTTCTATTATTAAAGACTCTTAATATTTGATGACAAATACACAGTGTGCTTATATTTTCTTATAGCCTGTGGGATTATCAGAATTGGGGAAATAAAAGGCATTTCTTTAAGAAATAGACTGTACTGCATTCACCTGTCTTATTTAGCCTAAAAAAGGCTACATGTGTTGTCTGTCACAGCTAATCGCCCTCTCAGTGAAGAAGACAGAAAACAGTAACAATAAGGAAGCGATAGAAGACAGTCTTTGTGGAATTCTTTTTTATTTAAAAAGGAATTACTTCAAGTAATTATAAATTTATGGATTTTTATGTCCTTCCTATCTCATGTATTAAGGAAGTTGAGAACTCAGCAACTATATTTGGTCAAAATATTCCCCTCCATTCCAGCAAGTAGTATTGACTATTATTAACACACATACCCAGGAAGAAAAACAGCAGTGCTGAAATGTTTTATTGATCTATAAGGATGACCAGCTCTACCAAGACTTCAAATCATTTCACAGGAGGAATTTTTAGTTAACAATAGGAAAAAATAAGTTTTTTTTAATTTCTTTTAAGATTCTATAAAGATTACAGAGCTATTTAAAATCAAATAGCCTCTTTTCTCTGAAAAATATTAAAGAAAAATCAATTTTTTACAGTACACCTGCTGAATTATGGCAGGGCATACTTGGTAGCTACTAATCTTTTAACACAAAGAAAAAATACTTACTTTTAAATGGTTCTAGAAAGGCAAGCTACTGAGTGAAAAGTAGGTTTTAAACTTCAGATTAAGCATTAATCCGTGATATCCTGTTTGGGATTTTAGATGACTTGGCATGGTTGGGAAGAGGGTACATTGATATAAGTCAGTTAGGACTTTGGTTATTTCTTCTTTTAAACAAAATTCTCTAAATGGCCTAGACAGGAAAGTATATGAGATGATACCAGGAGAATTTCTGATTCTATGTTATAAGTACTGAATGGGTATGGCTTAAAATAAATCTTAATGAGTTAGTAATTACATTTGCATACATAAGACTGGGTAATGGTGCCATTTGATTATATCGTGGGGCATCAACCCTCCTGTGTGCTATAATCCAGGGTCTCTTAGTTTAAACCTATTGCTTTTGCAATTAACCTGAAAATCCTGTCTTACCATCTAATTACAGTGATACAGGGCAGTTTAATAGAAGTCAGGATTTCCTGGCCGCTGGGATTTTAGTGTTTGGTGGTGCACTAGCTACCGTCAGAGTCTTATGACATACCCAATCGGTGAATTGTAAATTATGTCCCTGGAAATATCTAGCTTTAATATCCCGTCACTAGAAATGTGCTTATTTATAGACACCCAGGCTTATGCTACAAAAAAATCTCTTCTAAACTGATAGGGAAGGGGTAAGGAAAGCCTTCCTGCTTATTTATCTCAATATTCATAATGATAAATATGTATAGGAAGGAATGAAAATAATCCCAAGAACTATTTATTATATCCTGTGGGATTATTATAATTTGGGAAATGGGGCACTTCTTTAAGAAACAGACTGTACTTCATTCACCTGTCTTATTTAACCTAAAGTGGCTATATGTTTCTTTTTTTCCCCTTCTTCCTTCTTTTTCTTTTTTAAACAGAGAGGCAAGATGAAATAAAAAGCGAATAGAAGTTGTTGACTTCTTCCTGAAAACATACATCACTTACTAAAAGCATCTCACTCTTATTTTGATTTGTGAATAAGGTCTACTTAAAAGCTGTTTTCTAACATGAAACACCTTTACACTAAGACCTTGCAAAGTATAGCTGCTCCTTTTATCCTGAATCTTGAAAAATAATTTACAGACAAACAGTTTTGGTATGAAAAACTGAGCAACTTTTATTGTCTTTTAAGAAGTCATGGTGTTTTGGTGAATTACTGTGCCAGCTTATAGGTATTCAGAAATTATTTTAATCAGGTTTGATTTTATCTGTCACTTCTTAACACATTTCTCCATTATATAGTGGCTTAAAACAACCATCATCTTATTTGCTTATGATTCTGTTGGCCAGGAGTTCAGGCAGGGCTTGATGGACAGCCCTTTTGCTCCAAGGGTATTGGCTGGTATCATTAGCTTGACTGCATGCATCTGAAAGCCAAACTGAGCTGCAAGGCCAAGACGACTTCACTGATGTGTTTGTATCTTGGTGCTTCTTCCAATATAGCCTTTCTCTTCACATAGATAGCTTGTATTTCCTCATAACATGGTTCTTAACATGCTGTATCTGGTGGTTGTCTTCCAAAAGGGAACATTGCAAATAGTGAGGGAAATGCTGATCTCTTAAGGATTAACCATAGAAGATATAAAGCCTCTCTTCTGCCACATTTCATTGGTCAAAGCAGGACATAGGATCCGCTTATCTACAAAGGGAGGGAAAAAAAGGATGTCTTGCTTTCATAAGAAAAATGGTAAAAAAAAAAAAAAAAGGCAATCACTTCAAATCAACCAACGACTCAAATATCATCGGCCAAAGCAACAGAACTATATCTGGATATAAATAGACATTCACCATAGAAGCATGGAGGTAATTTAAGCTTATTTAGAAATTGAAAATATTATAAGGATTAAAGTGGTGCCATGGTGTCAGTGCTATATTTAGCCATAGTCTATCAGTATCCCTGTGGAATGTGAAGACAAATTGTAATTGATAGAAATTAGCCCTTCATATGCAATGGTACCTAAGAAGATAAGAATTTATATTTTCACTGTAAAACAGAAATAAATGTAAAACGACCACCTTATTCAGCTGTAGTTACAGAAATGCTGTGGTTACAGTATATTTATTTGAGAATAAATTTAATGTACTGCTTGGTTGAAAAAGATGGTATGCTCTAAATAATCTTCTAGCTTCAGGAAATTATGACCATCTAGAGTAATTTGGTGTCACAAAGATACTTCAATTCTGAGATATAATTACTTTAATGAATTCTGCCACTGTGAAATCTTTTATGTTGTCACATTTCAGGCTGAAAGAAGCAGCTGAGCTAGGGTTGGTGGGATTCCAAAGATTTCACAGAAGAAAGTCAGCTTTTTCAGATGGAGAGAAAATGATCAGGGAAAAAAGCCCTTGGAATTCTCAGGAATGTAATCTAATATTCTATGGAATATATATTTAAATTACTCCAGCTCTTTGTCAGACGTTAACAGTGCATGAAAGTACCCCATTTTCAGTGCTATAGCTTATTGAAAAGGACTCCAGTACAAAATGTAGATACTCCTATCCATGGGGTATGTCCCCATTTATGACAGATTTCTCCTCTATTTACCCCTGGGACCAAGTGATTGTTATTTAACTTAGAGGAGAAGATGGTGTGGGCTATCTCAGAAGGAAGATATCTATATAACCTGAGTGATGGAGGTTTCCTTTTTTGTGCTCCTGACTTCTCCACGTTGCTTATCCTCCTAAAAATACAGCTTTCATTCTTCCATCTTTCTTTGTTGTGGAATATAAGTATAGGGAAACCAGGATGTCTCAAGTGGTAAATTTTGCTCCACTATGTAAAAATAGCGATGAGGCGTACACCACATGAACAATAGGCTGCTGGGTGTCCCATTTGAAACATTAAAAAATATTAAGGACACACATGTAAACTTAGGGGAAAATTTACTTAATACTTGATGTGATGATGACATAAGTCCATAGAGCTTGTTGTGAATGCATTTTAACTCAATCTCTCTTACTCAAAGAAGAAAAGATAATACAATGCTGTAATGTGATATATTATTACTCCAAAAGACCATCTAAGAATTTTCTTTTCATAGAGATTAGTTTCCTTTATTAACACTCCAAACATTATGAAAAAATATCATTTTTCTAAATTGATTCTGACCTGTGGTACTTGGGAATAAAGTTATCTCTGCATTTCAAGCATTTGTATCTTGATGGTTTGGGCTTAGTGCCTTCCAAAGATCATTTGGTAGAACCTTTCTCTTGCCTTCATCATATTTTGAAACTGCATATTTACTGGTTTTTCTCCAAATACCTAAACATTTTCTTGAGGTCAGGGACTGGACTTTATTCATTCTGAATAATCAATGAGAGGTTAGAAAAAAGTGAATTTGTGTTTGCAATAGAAATGTTTTGAATAAAAAAGAGTTTGGCATTTAGGAGAGGGTTTCATAGCAATCTTTATTAAGTTGATTAGTATGTATAATATCTTCAGCCTATGGGTCAGTTTAAGGATGTATCAGGATAGGTACATTATGAAGCCTGTTTGGTCTCAGTTTGAGAGGTGGAACATATACATTTCGGTATATAATTCTCATAGAGAAAACCCAGAGTGAGTTGATGCACAGCAAAAGCAAATCAGCTTTAAAAGCTAGATCAAAAAGGATTTTTAATAACTAGGAAAAGCAAATGGGAGAAATGAGATCCAGGGCATACTAGACTGGCAGAGGGCTGTATTTCATGAATGTATCTAAAAGTGCCCATAAATATAATGCCAGTTGAAGAGTTAATGAGAACAAGAGGTAAGGAACACCAGCTAACCTAACAGGCAAGAGCGTATAGCAACTTTAGTTTTAACTTTAAATCAAATCAGTGTCTGGACTTGAGGGCCAGACAGGAAAAAGGGAAAAGAGAACTCAATGACTTTTTTTTTTTTTAATAAACAATTGCAAAAAAGTCTGTAAATCCTAATAAGACAAATAATGGCTCCATGGAGTAGGACCTGATCCTGAAGGATATTATGGGTCCAAATAAAAACTTTAAACTTGTGTCCAGTAATTCTAATAATGTAAGCTTTGGCTATTATTATCAGTTTGTCATCATAATGTAATTTGTTAAAAGGAATTCCTGTTCTGCTTTATGTAAGGGTTATTGATGCCTGTGAGCTGACCTTTCAGGGATAGGGAGGAAAAAAGAAGGAATTTCAAATAGAAAGGGAAAGTGAAGAAAAAGTTATGTGAATATTGGTAGATGGCCTGTGAAGTCTTATTTCTTCTGTTTCTTGGACTTTTACAAGATGATGGCAGCAGCAACCAGGAACTTGACGAGAGTCACATTCTTTTTTGCAGGCTGTCCTTGAGGGATGTCCCCATTTTTCACAGCTGTACAGAAGTCATCTCTAAGAAAGCTACGGCAGGCAAGGCCAAGCCAGCTGTAATTAATGACCCAAGCTAATATTGGTGTTTGAAGTTCTCAGATATTAATAAACGCTAGATAAGAAAGACAGCTATTTATCTCTTCACCCAGTACATCTTTAAACATTTGTACAGGAGATAGATATCCTAATGTAAACATTTGCAGCCTCACATATTGTCAGAATCTCTGAACTGTGACTGTTGACAGCAGGTTGCCTTAAGTAATTGCAACAAGACAGAATAATCTAGTGGAAGCTATTGTTACCCTAAGTCATATTTTTCTGAGAAATATAGTTAAGAAAAATGAATAACAGCTTTTAGTAATGCATAATTTGAGAGTCATTAAGACCTGAAATGAATGTAAGACTTGAAATGCACGAAGAACTTAAAGAACTTAAGAACATTATTGCCAATTTTCTTCATTGTTTGAGGATAACTAAATTTCATATGGTAGTGTTTGTTAATCAAATTATGAAATAAGTGACAATAGGAAAATAGTATTTCTTAATATTTTTATTTTAGAATTAGATTAGATCTATAGCATGAGGTGCCTCACAGTTGCATTACACCTATTGAGTGTTCAACTCTTATAAACGGTATACTGATATCGTTTTAGAAGTATTTCATGCTTAAAATTCACAACATGCTAACTCATTTATTTTCAGAGTT
Source organism: Tarsius wallacei (assembly GCA_963574415.1). Classification (NCBI taxonomy): domain Eukaryota; kingdom Metazoa; phylum Chordata; class Mammalia; order Primates; family Tarsiidae; genus Tarsius; species Tarsius wallacei. The sequence goes on along the minus strand of CAUYQG010146959.1, from coordinate 1,236 downwards.
TGCTTTTATAGAAGTTTTTCTCTTTTTTTAACTTATAGATCTTAAACAAAGTACATTACAGGAACCTGTGACTTGCTCTAAAAAAGTTGGAGGCTGAAATGTGTCTTATTCATGAAGGAGAACCTAATGTCGAGGATTTAAATTTGCAACACCATTAACATATATTTAGAGCATGTCAACAAAGAGTAAATTAAGTGACAAAAGTTTTAAAGTATTGTGGAAGAGACTGTACTGAAAAAAAAACCTCACAGAATATGAGTGAACCATCTCGCCAAGTTTCCTTAAAAATTTTGGGCACTTTCAAAATCAAAAAGTACGTATCATTTAAATGATTATTATTATTAGGAAATATTTTAATTTTATGTAATTCCATATTGAAACCACAAATTTGTTAATTTCTGCCAAAAATTGCATTGAGAACATATGGATATTTTAGGGTTATGATTAACTAACCAAGAGGAAAATCACATAAATATAGGTTTTTATTGTTACTTAATGGGCATAGATGGTTGCGGCTCTAATTCAGCATTGCAGGAACTCCACAAAGCTAATTTTAACAAAAAGATGTAATCTGAACAATATTAAGCATGCAGGTCACTATATTTAGAGGTAATGACCATAATTTTAAACTTATTAGCATAGGTTGTAATGCCATTGTGTCCTCCAGGAATTATTTTCACTTCTCTGGAGAAAAATATTAAAAATACTTTCAAGGATAAAGCTGATTATGGTATAACAGAACAGCTTCCACTACCTCCACCTCGTAATAATACACCCCACGTTATTGTGTTAGCTATGATTTTCACAAAATATGCTAATTAGTTGAAAGTTTGAAAAGTCTATTGTGTTGACTTAATTGTATCTAACTCTTTGTAAATGATTATACTTTCTTTTTTTTTAAATCAATATTTTTTATTTTAATATTGTGGGGTACAGTTAAGGGTTAGGTATACAAATATGCTTAGTTCAGGCACCCTTGTTGATAAGGGGTGTCTCCCCGTCCCCAGACAGATATTGACTACCGTTAATCCCACCTCCCTTCCCCTCCTCCCCCATAGTTTCCCACCACTGTCAATCCTTTTCTTATAGTATTACGATAGATGTTCAAGGTCCACTATATGAGTGAGAACATGTGATACTCCGATCTTTGTTTCTGTGAGAGGTCACTCAGTATTATAGACTCTAAGTTTCTTCCCCTATTTGCTCACTATCATCACTCATTTTCTTAAAAAATTA
>CAUYQG010146956.1:0-13568 GCA_963574415.1 Tarsius wallacei | reverse complement strand
CCCCCCCCCCCCCCCCCCCCCCCCCCCCCCCCCCCCCCCCCCCCCCCCCCCCCCCCCCCCCCCCCCCCCCCCCCCCCCCCCCCCCCCCCCCCCCCCCCCCCCCCCCCCCCCCCCCGCGCAGGGGAGGGAAAATGCTAGGGGAGGGAGGGGCATACCTCATAAACAAGAGTACCTGCATGATCAATGTTTATATACCTAACCCTGAATTGTACCCCACACCTTTATAATAAAATTTTTTTTAAAAAGAAAAAAAAATTTTTAAGTTAAACAAATGAAAAAACAACGTATTTATTTCAGAAATAAAAAGGAGTTTAAAAAGAAAGGAGGCTCAATCATCATGAACCCCCTGGTTTGGCAGTGAACAATCTGCATGTCATAATAATGTAAACACTGACTACTGATTTAACAACGACAAAATTTATCACTGCGATGGGAGCGGAGGAAGGGAAAATAGAAGGAAGAGGGGGAGGAAATTAATTTATAAAGCAAAAAATGGCAGTATAAGTATAGTGTTTAGAAATACGGAAGAACACTACCAAGAAGAACTGGAATAGCTGCCGGTGGGTTATCTCCAAGGAGCAGGCCTGGGAAGGGAGTGGGCAGCGTCTCCTCCTCATGCATTGCCTGTTAGCCCCCATGCCGGGTGTTCTGGCTTTGCCCTGCATTTCCACTGTGTTCTTTCCCATCCACCCTTTGCCCTCCCCTCAGCCCCAGGAGGAGGACCTTGCTGCTCTCTTCCTCAGGGTCTTGGTTGAATTCAGCCAGCAAGAGGCACTGCAGAGATAAAACGTAGAAGAGGGAACAGAGGCTCTTAAACCCGCATCCTCCCGGACTGATCCCTGGGCGGGGATCCTGAATGTGGGCCGTTGCATTTCTCCTCCAAACTCCAGCCCACTCCAGGCTCTTTCTTGTCTGATGTCAACTCCCCTGACTCCCTCAGACCTAAGAATCGGAACCGCTTCTACTGTGGCTCTCCCCTGAGAGCCCTATTGTGTCCCTATTGTGTCCTTTAATCCTGCCCACACCTCTGAAAATTGTCCCTTGACTAAAGTCTCTCAAATAGCCTGAGTGCCTGTGTTTTCTTCCAGGACCGTAGCTGATACCAATAACATTGTGTGACTCTGTAAAACTTTGTACTAACCCAAGTTATAGTATAAAAAAATTAAAGGTCTGTTTTCTTTTAAAAATGTCAAGATCATGGGTAACAAAGAAAGTTCAAAGATCTGATCTAGATGAAAAAAGACAAAAAAGACATTAAAAACTAAATAAAAGGAGTGATCTTGGATTGCAACTGGACCGGGAAAGTAATTATGAAAATTACTGTAAAGAACATTCTTGAGACAATTGGCAGAACTTGAATAAATTCCTTAGATTAGGTAATAGCATTGTAACAATGATAAATTTCTTAATTTTTATCACTGCATTGTGGTTATGTAAGTGAATGTCCTTGTTCTTAGAAAATAGTTACTAAAATAGGAATAAAGGAGCACCGTGTCTGCAACTTCCCCTTAAATGGTTCAGAATAAAATGTATACTGATAATACAGTACAAGAGTGATAAATTAAGCAAATATGAATCTGGGTGATGGAAATCCTTTGTACTCATCTGTCTTGCAACTCAAGTTTGAAATTATTTTGAAACCAGTCCAATTTCCCCATAGAACTGGTATTTATGAGGGTTTTTAAATAAACATAGACACCGACCCTTCCAAGCTTAAAACCTTACATTTGCCTTACCTTAGTTCCTCCCTAAAGATCCGACCCTCAGGCAACGTTCTGAAACCCACCAGAACACCGCATCCAGGCAATGAGATGCCAGACCCCCTCACTCAACAAGATTGCTTCCTTACCCCTTCCTAATTGCTGTTTTGCATTCCTTCTCCCGCTGTATAAACCTAATCTCAGTTTTCTGGGAAGACAGATTTGAGACTGATCGCTCATCCTCCTAGGCTGATATCAGCCAATTAAAAACCTTCTTTTCTGGCAATATTTATTGTTCTTAGTGATTGGCTTTCTGTGCAGCAAGCAACAGGACCTCCACTGAACCCCTGGCGTTTTGGTAACAATTTCAAAATGAAAAGTATCAAAAAGCATGGGTCTTATTGACAATAAAACAAACAGCTTGGAACTGTTGTAGGATGATTGATGACCCATTTGTGGTGACCAGGTTCATTGGAGGGGACACACAGATAGAGGCAAATCAAAGAGTGGTTTATTTAGCAAAAGTGAGAGGTGATGGTACACGCCAAAGAGTGGAATAGGCTGAGTTGAGGGTAGCTCAAGAGCAGCGAGATAAAGCCAGGAACTTTTACATTCTTTTCGGGCTCTATTATGCAAGGCATGCAAAAATATAACATTTTGGCAAACGTTGCTGGGGTTAAATACATTTCCTGGAGGGAAGGGTAACATGTCAGGTTACTGCCCTTGTGTCTGCTCACCATCCCGTAATTTTAATTGTATGTTTGAAACACAGTCGATTTGCATTAGTTTTAATTAGCTCTTTTACATGGAGAGATTATGGGGAGTTCGAGGAAGTTCCTTTCGTGCATGTGCCACACCTTGGGTGTAAGTTTATGGACTTCGTATCTTGTCTAGGAAGGGATGTCACTTATGTTGTCCTGGGATGTAGATTTACATTGCAGTGTTATGGCTTCTTTTCTTTTCCCATGGCTTCTTATCTGATGAGACTCACCTTCCAGCCTCCACCCTATCTCCTGCCTCAGAACTAGTACTTGAATCGACAGCAGTGAAACAGAATAAAGAATCCATAAATATATATATATATCCAAGCACTTACAAGATTGAATACATTAAAAGGGTGGCATTTCAAAACATTGCACAATGAAGGTAGAGGTGGGGATGGGTTACTTTTTAAATGGTGCATGGAAAACTAAGTATCCAGAAAATACGAAGAAAAGTTGGATCCCTACGTCACTCTGTAGGCCAAAATAAATCCCAGATGGATCCAAAATTTAAACATGAAAAGAAAACAAAGAATACTAGAAGTAAACCTTGCGAGGAAGAAGATTTAGTAGGAGGGAGAAGCCACCTCTCCAGGCATGCACTACCACGCCCAGCTAATTTTTTGATTTATTGTAGAGATGAGGTCTCACCAAGTTGCCCAGGCGGGTCTCAAACCCCGGGCTCAGGCAATCCACTCACCTCAGCCTCCCAAGGTGCGGGATTATAGGCTGAGCCACTGAGCCTAGCTGGTTGAATCATTTTAAACATTCCCCTTTGATGGGGGCAGGTCATTAAGGTGGCTGGGTGGTGGTCTGCTCCGTGTCATTGCAAAGAGGCAGGTAAGCACAGGTACTGGACAGCAGGCAGAGGGGTGGGCTAGTCACAGATTGCTGCCATGGTGATGAGGTTGATTAGATTAACTTAGGTCTTATGGGTGGAGGCAAATACTTGAAATAGAAAAGCTAATTTGTACAAAACAAGCTGGGGGGGGGTTGTAAAGCAACCATCAATAGCTACCTCTGGGAAACCAGTTCTATCCTTGACTCGTGATTAGAGGGCAATTGAAGTGAACTGCTAGCAAAACCTGAGATTTAGGCAATGTTAAAATGGCTGCTCATTGGGCACTCAAATCCATGTTATGTCCTCTCAGAATGAATATGAAAATGCATACTGAAATGTTGGCAGGCTAACACAGCAAACTGTTACAGTTGTTACCAGTGGGATGGTGAGATTAATTATAGAGTTGGACTAAAAACAACTTTCACTTTTTAATCTTTCTTCTGTGGTTCCAAGTTTTTACAGTAATCATAGATTCACATGCTACTTTTTTAAGTGAAAAATATCTTAATGTGATTTTTTTTGTGAAACATATCTTCTCCTTGGTTTACAAAAGACCCTAAGCAGGGACACTGAGGCTACAGTTGTGAAGCAAACAGAGCCCATCACTGCCCTGATGGGGCTGGTGGTCCACTAAGAGACTCAGACTGGGAAACAAGCAGTTATTCAACAGCTTGGTAGCCCTGTGATGGGGTGAGTCAGGTTTCTGGGGGCTCAGAGAAAGGTCATCCAACCACTTCTAGAGAGGGGACAGGGAGAGTTCCCTGGCCTCAGACTGAAAAACTGATGAGTTCGACAGGCAAATGCAAAAGAGGAGAGGGTGCAGAATGCACACCAGGCAGAGGGGAACAGCATCGACCAGGCCTCAGACCACGGCTCCCTCAGAAAGTCCAAAAAGAGTCTGTAGCTCAGGGAGGGGAAGAAAAAGTCAGCCTAGAAAGGTGGGCATTGTTAAGTCTTATTAAGCAGTTTGGACTTTATCCTGAGGGCCCACGGGTAGTCACAAGAGCACTTCAGACAGAAAGGGCTGATTCCTTTTGCTCTTTAGAACGACTAATTAACAGCATTTTCTCTTCCAGATTACATTAGCTGTGAAACAAGGCATTCTTATTCTCAGTGTCTCACAACTGCAAAACTCTCCTTTACTTTTTGATGACTGCACAGTGTTTCCCTAGCCTCAACTGAAGGAGGATCCGCCATCCATCTGTCCCCAGCTTCTGACTCCTGGCTCTCAGGGTTGACTTTAATAGATACTTACCCTCATGGCAGAAGAGACCATCATGCCTTAACCACTAGCAATATAAAACTATGAGAGTAAAAACCATGGGAGAAACCCAGCCCTTTCCAGTAGTTTAGTGCAATGGAAACCCCTTGTCAAACCCTACAGGTCTATTCAATCATTCTGGATTCTGCTGAGCCCTGGGATACATTAATAATCACGAGTGCATATCGCCATCAGAACTTCCGCACATCCTTGTTAGCAGAAATACTGACTTGCCGGCACCCACTGGTTTGTTTGCTCTCATCTTCCTGTCTCCCAGTGCTCCCCCAGGTGAAGATTTCCTCTTGTTTTGTGTCAGAGTTAGAGTCTCTCTCTCCTCTCTCTGTCTCATTCTCTCTCTCTCTCTCTCTCTCTCTCTCTCCCTCCCCAACCCCCCCCCCACCCTTCTCTCAAACTCTTTGCTTGAGGTTCTGCCATGATCACAAGCTCTCTTGGGAATTTTCTGCCCCAATTCTGTTATGTCTGACATTTTCCTCTACTAGGACACTCATTCCGAATTGCAGACATTCTCACTCTTACAGCTTCATGAAATAACTGTGATTCATGTCCCTCGCAATTAGGAGTGACATTAAGAGAAAAACTAATTCGGCTTCTTGCTTTTAGCATGCACCATGTAGTATCGGTGCAAAAAGAAGGAATCCAGAAATTATGCCTAAAATTTTCCTCCAGCATTTACCTGGTGAATATTTTACTATTTAAAGGCACAGGAGGCATACAGTTTTGTTTTGCTTTTTAAGCAGGTAAGGCAAATAAGAAATATTGTCCACCCATTGTTTTGAAATACAGTTTCAGAGTGGTTTATTCTGAAATGACGTGTTTCTTTAAAATGCATTGAGAGTCCTTAGTGAATTCATTACCTTTACTCATGTAATTCTAAAAGCAAAATGTTGATCTCTTTGTGACACTGACGTGACATCCCTGAGATGAGAACAGATGATTTCTACAACTGTCACTGCCCTACAGTGCCCTGGTCAGTCTCTATTTATCTTCTCTAATAAGGTAGCGATGTGCTCATTATCAGCTCATCAAGAAACACCATGAGCTGACCAGCACAGACATATTTTAAAAAGCATATCTTTCTCCACTTTCTATACTAGACTCTATTATGGAGTGAGGAGTGCAAGGGACATGTTATCTTTCTTTAGTGAAAGCTCTCCAGCTGTCTCCAAAGAGACCCTTCATGGTAACATTAATCATCTCAGTGACTATGTCTCAGACTAAGAAACCTAGGATTGTCAGAACATCAAATGAACCTTTTTCTCAGAAATGAACTCTCATTAGCCAAGTCCAATGTTTGATGTACATGTCTGGTGTTGCCCTTATATGTGTTTGAAATAACCTTCATTTCTTATTTAGAGCTTGTGTTACCATAGGCAACCCACACTCAGAACAGAAAAGTCTAGAATCCTTCAGCATCACTGAAGGCCAAGCCTCTAATAACAAATGTCATCTGACCTTTGTCACCTACAGGCTTGGCCTTCAGTAATAAGGTCTAATGTTGACTGAATACTACGTGCCAACCACCATACTGAGGACTTTACTAGTATTTGTCTCATTACGGCTCTCACCAATAACCTTATGAATTTGTGACCATTATTATAATAGAAGCTCAGGAATGCTCATGTGTCCACAGTCACACAGTATCTAAGATGAGATACTGTGGCTAAGACTTCTGGATATCCACTAAAAACTCTCCCTCACTTGACCATAACAACAGAGTGGTACCTGGACACATGGCCTCCTAGCCAAAGACTGTGTATTTCCTAACTGTCCCTGAAGTAGGAATAGCCAGTCAACTAAGTGTGGATCAATGGAATTTTAACTGAAATAATGTATACAACTTATGGGCCATCTCCAACTTAAAAACAAGTCCTTTGTCCAACTAACGCTTTCTTTTCCCTTCCTGTGGACTGGAACTGGACTTAGAGACCACTCAGCTTTGATCTAGAGTTGCTCTGTCAAATACAGTACCTACTAGCCTCCTGTGACCATTTAAATTTAAATTAGTTAAAATCAAATAAAATTAAAAATATATATCCTCAATCACACTAGCCACATTTCCACTGCTCAATTGCCACCTTTAGCTGGTAGTTGCCATGTTGTACATTATGGATATAGAACATTTCTATCATCACAGAGTTCTACTGGACAGTGCTATGGCAGAAAATGACAAAGCTATAAGATGGAAGAAATCCCAGAAAGACCCCCATGGAATAGGACTACCCTGCTAGTTGTTGACGAAAAGATGCCAAAACTCTGTAAAATATTTAAGATGATTGATTGATTCTTGAGTCAGACTTGAGGACTTAAGCCTGGGTACACCCATCCTCAGAAGGTCCTGAGAACATGTGCCCACTGTGGCCAAATGGCGGCTTGGTTATATACAGTTTTAGGGTGGCAAAGTTTACAAAAACCGTAAAGCAATACATTTGAGATTCTCATTGGTTTGACCCAAGTGGGAGCTTGTAGGTCATAGGTGGGTTCAAAGATTTCTTGACTGGTAATACATCAGGGGATACGATGTTCTGCTGAGACAAAGGGCAAAAAGACTCTAGGCTTATTGATATGCAGATGAAGTCCCATATGTGACAGACTTCAGAGAGGATAGATAAATGTCTTACAAAGTTCCCAGAGTCTAGGAATTCATAAGAGCTGGCTTTTCAGGGCCATAAACCTTCTTTATTTATGTGATATTATGCCAGAGTCAGGTTGGAAAGCAGTCTTTAGGACACAGGGTAATAGGGTACCAGACAGTGACTCCCCAAGCCACTTTGTTAGGAATTTGGGTAAGAGAGAAAGTTCAGGTTTAGTTCTCATAGTCTAGACCAGTTGAATTGTTCCTTAAAGAAGAAATAAACTTGTACTTTCTTTAACCCAGTTTGTCCTGGGCATATTTGTTATAACAAATTAGCCTTTAGTCTAATACAAAAAACTATGAGTGTCGTTGCCAGACAATACAGCACCACAGCCAATGAGTGGACGTGCTGTCTTATCCCATGGTTTCCACTGTGTTGAGACTGTGTTTTGATGATTTTAGACCTGGCCCACAATGCCCCACACCCCCTACCTGGGCAAACCATCTTTTCCTGACTCTACAGCTCTTCTTTTCTCTCTCTTCTTTCACCAACTTATCTGACATATTGGAATATTTACAGAATTTTATGAATGTGAACATAATAGTCTGCAGTTTCCCAAATGTGAATGGCCAAAATACCTCAATTCTCTCCTATATCATTTCCTATGGGAAACTTTCTTTCTCTTTATTTATCAGAGAATTAACGGGTACAAGTGAGGATTTACTACACAAGCAGTCTGCATGCAGGTGAAGTTTGGGCGTCTAGCTGGCCCTCACTCACCCTGGTAGTGGACCAGGTACCCACTGTTTTGTCACGTTCTCCCCTACTCCCTCCCTCCCTCCCCTAGCGGTGCCCAGTGACTGCCAATCCACTCTTGTGCTAATGTGACTGGTGTTCAGGACCCATTTATGCGTGAGAACTTGCAGTATTCAGTTCTTTGTTTCTGTGATAGTTCACTTAGTATGATGGTCTCCAACTGCATTCAAGTGGCTGTGAAGGCCATGATTTTGTTCTTCTTTATGGCAGCATAATACTTCATCATGTATATGTACCACTTTTTTTTTTCTGATTCAGAGTCTCACTATTGCCCAGGCTGGAGTGCAGTGGCACGCTCACAGCCACCGCAGCCTAGACCTGCTGGGCTCAGGTGATCCTTCCACCCCAGCCTTCCAAGTAGCTGAAATTGCAGGCATGTGCCACTACACTCGGCTAATTTTTTTGATTTATTGTAGAGATGAGGGCTCGCCATGTTGCTCAGGCTGGTCTCTACCTCTACCTCTACCTCCCAAAATGCTGGGATTACAGGTCTGAGCCACTGTGCTCAGCTCATGTACCACGTCTTCTTTATCCGGTACACTTTTGATGAACAACAGGGTGGGTTCCAATTCTTCCCTATTGCGAAAAGTGCAGCAATAACATGTGTGCTGGTGTCTTCTTTGTAGAACAATTTATGTTCCTCTGGGAACATTCCCAGGAGAGAGATTCCTGGATCATATGGAAGATCAATTTATAGGCCTTTTAGAAATTGCCACACTGCTTTCCATAGAGGTTGAACAAGTTTACACTCCCACAAAATGTGTAAAACATTCCCTTTTCTCCACAGCCACACCAGCACCTGTTGTTTTTTGACTTATTAATCACCATCCTTCCTTCCCAGAGTCAAGTGGTATCTCATTGTAGTTTTGATTTGCATTTCTGTGATGATTAGGGAGGCTGAGAATTTTTTCGTGTCTGTTTGCTACTTGTAAGCTGTCTTTTGAGAAGTGTCTGTTCATGTCCTTTCCCAACTTTTTAACAGGGTTGTTTGGTTTTTTTCCTTTTACTTTGTTTGAGTTCCTTGTACATCCTGAATGTTGGGCCTTTGCCAGATGCATAATTTGCAATTTTCCCCCCATTTTGTGGGTTGTCTCTTTACTCTCTGGTTTCTTTTGCTGTGCAAAAGCTTTTTTTGAAGTCCCATCTGACTATCTTAGCTTTGGGAGACTTGGTCATGAATTAATTGCCTACTCCAATGTCCAGAAGGGTATGTTCTACATTTTCTTCTTGAAGACCATATTTAGCAAATTGTGCTGGGAAAGCTGGCTAACCACATGCAGAAGAATGAAACTGGACCCCTACCTATCACCATATACAAAAATCAACTCAAACAGGATAAAGGACCTTAATGGAAATTTTCTTTGAACGTATATGTTTTCTGGCAGTAATCAGTTTTTCCAAGAACTTATTCTTTGCCCATATTCCTTGCTTGTCCCTGGCTTGGCAAGCCAGCAGCCTACAAGTGGAACAACTCTCACAAGGACTGAAATACTTTGAGTACATATGGCCACCACATCCTCTCATCTCCTCACTGTGAAGCAACATGGATAGACAAATCACAGCCAGAAATAGCCCTATTCACATGCAAAGAGAAATCACTATCACAGTGAATGGAGATAGTGCAACTCCCCAAGGTAAGTACCTTCTCTTCCTGCAGGCAGAGCCACACGGGAAGCAAGGTAAGCATCAAACCACTGCCTGGGAAAAGCGGACTCAGAATAAAGGAAGCTGGGTATATGATTGCAGTGTTTAAAGTTACCGAAATGGGACAGACTGACACATCTGTCTCACCAATGGGACCACAGTAATGTACTCAGAGGCATCAGCTGAGGCTTTAGCTACCCCACCTACTGTAGAAATGGGCCCTTCCAACTTTTGTCTCTGAGACTCCTTCCTCATGTGCACCACTGACCAGTGTCCCCTACCACTACTACCTTCTTTTACATAAATTTGATGAGGTCAAGTTGAGTCTGAGAGTGATGTGGCAGAAAGGGGGATTGGTTAAAGGTATTTCCTTTTGAAAGGCAAGCTGCAAGCTTTAAAGACCCACCAGGCGCCAGGCAGGTTTTGTTTAAGAAAGGCCAAATGGCCAGAGACTGGCCATTTCATGAAAATGCAAAAGAGTAACTAATTCACAGACTTATCCCAAACCCCTCTCCTGAAGTTGACAGTTTACAACCCTGCAGCTTCTGAAAACCATTTGTTCTTTGAAAAATCTGATTTTGCTGAGTACAACCTTGTAAAATTCCAAAGGAAATATGTAATCACTCAACACGACCTCCTCTCTTACCTAAACAAGGGTATAAGACCCCACTTCTCCTGTTCTGGGGGGCTCGATTTGGACGCATTAGTCCCTTGAGCCCGCTGGGCCGGCCAGCATAAAGTGCCACTTCTTGTAATAGTCTCGGTGTCACGATCTCTCTGTCTTCCCGCTACATATCTGGTGCATTGGCCGGGATATGGAGAGTTTGGAGATGGTGTGTTCCACCTCCTTTGTCATCAAGGTACGACCTCCAGGACAACGGGAAGGGCAATCTCACCTGGCATGCAACGGACCTCTTGATCCATAGGAGGGAGGCCCCTCCCAACACACTGAAGCTCAGACCACGAAAGCACAACAGGGACCCAAGAGGCAAGGAACTGGCATAAGGATGACCACCTGATGGAAAGGACAGAAAGACTACCTGACGGAAAGGGTAGGAATAAGGGCCTTTGCACAGACCTGCCAATGGATGGCAGAAGGGGAGCTTGATCACCTCCCAGAGCCCGCTAGTAATCTCCAGCCTGAAGGAAAGGGCTGAAAGGCAGTGGAAGGAAACACTGTCCGAAGATGAACCCATAGACTCCTAGGATTAGAACAGAGAGTTGAAGAATGTGCTGTGTGATTGTGTGTGAATGAGATGGACGGCGGGAGGGCTCCGCATAAAGTTAGTCTGCGTTGGGGGTGTACCAACCTGCCAATTGCTAAGAAGTGTCTGAGATATCTTCGCAAGAAGTATGACTGGAGGGGAACAAAGCGGATGTTTCCCATACCCCTCATTCTCTTATTTGTGTGTGTCTGTCGTTTTGAATCTGCTAAAAAGCTGGTTGAGTTATTATGCTTTGTTTGATGGGACATGTCGTCTTTTAAAAACTTGATTGGCGCATGTTTCTTTATGTCATTTTATGTCTCCCTTTATTTGTGTGGTGTTTTCTCCCAACCCATTGGCACTGTTAAAATTTCTGCCTTTTGTTGTTAAAGTTGTGGGAAAATTGCCTGCTGCGTATATGAAGTGCTACCAGTTATCTTAAATTCTTTCCAGGGACCACGCCCCCACCCTTCCTTAGCCTGTGTTCTCCTTCATAAATTCTGAAGGAGCTCATTCTAATCCACCTGTAAAGAAATGTAGAAATGTCTCATATGCTACTTAGCCTTTTGCTAACTCAGTGCAAGTTAATGCTAGCCTTGGAGAAAATAATTTTGTAATCTTTCTCTGGCAACTAAGGGAATGAATAGGCTGTTCTTGTTTTCATATGCTAAAAGCCAAGTTCGTTGAGAGTAAGTCTGTTTCTAAAGGTTTAGGCCTTGCCTAAGATTATAATCAACTGCTTGCCCCTTAAGACTGTTGGGAAATCTCTTAGAGTTGTGTAATATATGCTGAGTCCCTACTTTATATTGTAATGCTAAATGACACTAATGCTTGCTTTTTTGGTTATGCCTAACTAGCACACCTCTTACAAAACTGATAAAGCTTTAAATGCTAAATACTTTGCAGGACTTAATAAGGCATGGGAACTGGCCATTCCCACCTGATTAAGTCACCTTGTAAGCTCGGTACTTCACCTAAGGGACAGGTCAAGTACTAGACACTCTGTGGAGCATAGAGTGAGACCTAATCACTTTCATTTAATTGTCCACATCTTACGACTAAGGCTGCTGTTTAGTAATTCATGAGGATTTTTGACAATTTTGCCTGTCCATAATTTGGAATAAGTAGAAACAGATCATTTTACATCTATGTGGTCTGTTTACTCTAAAAGGTTTTGTACCAGGCCATTTTATAGACATCAATGGAAAGTCATGGAACAAAAAAAAGAAAAAAAAAGGGGCTTCAAGGAGGGCTGAGAACACTCAGCCTGGAAAAAGCCATCAGGATCCTAGGAATTCCTGGCATTGCTGTTTATGGCTTTATTTAGTTATTTGTTTGTTTTAGAATTCTCCTTTGAGGAATAAATTGCAAGTGTTCAAAGAAAATTCTGGGTTTTCAAGAAACGTGACCAAGAGAGTGTGTAGTGGTCTGTGCCCTCAGACACCCCAATGGGACAGATTTTGAATGATTGGAGCAAATTAAAATTACGTGGTTTAAAATATAAAAATAATAATAAGTGCATTATTAAAAATCAAATTTGAACTCACTATAAGTTAGCAGATAATAAGATTTAGAAAGGAGCAAAACTATCTGGCAATTAAATTCACTTTGTAGACCTAAAAAAAAAGAAGGTCAAAAGTTCTATATGCAGAGGCATTTTAAAAAGTTATTTCACTACTTTGCAAACAAGATTATATCCTATAGAATACTAAGTACCAAACTCCAGAGGCTTGACTCAGGACTATGAATACCAAACTCCCAATTATAGAAAGCCTCTGAAGTTCTTAGAAACTAAAACATTAAGAAAAAAAGAGGAGAAGAACTCCAAAATGAGCACTAACCAGAGGAAAGGTAAACAGACCTATTGGCAGTTGCCACTAAAGGCAAAGCTCCAGCCACCCAAAAGAGGCCTGATAAGTTTAAACCTGCTAAGGGGGATGGCATCAACTGCTATGAATGTGGTCAATCTGGGCACCTAAAGCACAATTGTTCTTAATAGCCCAAGCCCCCAGGACCTTGTCCAACATCCGGATTAAAAAGTCACTGAAAGAGATGGTGTGGCCTCTCCCGAAGGGGGGCGGAAACACCTAGCTCAGGGATGGTGGCTGTTGATTAAAGAGGGAGGGGCACGGCCCAGTGCAGCGCTCTGTATGCCATCAACCCAGAGAATCCTTGGGTCTATATGAATGTGGCTGGGGTCCAAATTAATTTCTTAATTAATCCTGAGGCTAAGTTTTTAGCCCTTGTGCTCATACTGAACTTCTTTCTCCTAAAACCTGCTCTCCAGTGGGATTAAAGGTGTTCCAAAAACTAAATATTTCACCTAACAGTTACTAAGAGGTAAATTCAAATTATGACTGTAAAAGGTTGTCTATGAATAAATAAAAGGGAAAGCAAAAAGCAAAGGAAAAATATAAAAAGGTTGTTGGTATACAAATAAGGTTTTAGTAAGAAAACAAAAAAGGAAGAAATATAAGAAAAAATATTTTTATCTAAAAAAGAAATCTTATATGGTAAATTTCTGTCCTATAATAAAGTAGATTGTTTTTTTCTAAGAATTTTTTTTTAAAGGGGTTAAAGAACAAAAAATAAAATAGTATAAACGTTCCAAAAATGGTATGAGAAAATTTTATAAGAAAAACATATATATATGCAGAAGAAATTCTATAAACAATCTAGGCATTATAATGTCTTTTCTGGATGCAAGTCTCCAAACATTTTTGGATTTCTCTTCAAATTTTATATA